>CABFOW010001030.1:0-58565 GCA_902141385.1 Timema californicum
TCCACACAAATTTGGGTATACATTTTATTTAATCAATCTTTTTCATCTCTAACACATTAGCGTATACACACACACACACACACATATATATATATATATATAATTTATATAGATACATAGTTTACATGCGTATAACCCGAACGGTTAGGGAAATGCGGTGATAAATAACAATAATAATAATAGTAGATAGTTTTTAGATATTACCTAAGTCCTAGCTTGGTTTTAATGGTTCACAGCAGTGATTTCCAACATTTGTCAGCTCACAGCACACTGAAAAAGGTGCTAAAATTGTTGAGGAAAAATATTATTTTTTAAAGAAAAGATTTAATAATTAAAATTATGAATATTGATATTGTATCCAAGCGTGTTTTTTTTTAAAATAATCTTTATCATGGATTTAAAAATACTTATTTTATAATTTAATTTTTTTCTCGCTTCTTTTTCTTTCTTTTTCCCAAACTCCCGAGCTATACCTGCTAATCCCTCGTGGCACACCACTGTTACGTAACACACCGCTGTTCTACAGCACACCAGTTGAAAAACTCTGGTATAGGACAATTAAATACCTTGGTCAAGTCAGTGGTTAAGAATATGTGTTTAACATATTTTCCTATGTTCAATGAAAATTCGAATTTTTTTTAGCTAGAAAATATAATTTGTTTAGGTATTTTTTAATAAAATACATTCCTTTCAACGCGCAGTATTTATTTTGCTACTTTGGAAAACTATAGTCGGTCCACGCTGCCGTTAATTTAATAACTTCAACCATTATAACATTGCTTTAAAGATGTAGGCTAAATGTTTGGTTCTTTTCCAATTTTAACACAAATATTTGTTGTAAGTTACAACAGACTAGACTACAAGCTGACTAAATGTGTTTGTGTTTGTGTGTGTGTGTATGCAGCAAGTTTTACTGTCCCTTTGGACTATCCGGATATTTTAACTAATGGGGTAATGGGCTATAAGGGACTATCCCCACTAAAATGCATTAACAATAGTTTCGGCTATTTGTTTCATTAATGGGGTAGAGATGAGGAATTTATAATTTTAGAGGATGAGTAGGTTCTATCTGAATCCACGCGGAGAGAAAAAGGGAGGTAATTTAGGTGAAATAAGAACCTTAGTACACCCGACTGGGATTAAAGCCCCAATCTCTCCATAACTTGAACTATAATATATCGCTAGAATGACTACATCATTTTTATAGATAATTTTTAAAAGTAGCAGGTAAAAAAACATTACTATTATTATTACAACATCCTAGTAGCATTTCTGGTTGTACGCATAAATTAATGACTAAATGAGATACGGATTAGGAAATTAAAGTGTGAATAAATTGTAACCGAGATTGCTTAGAAGGAGAGGGGGAAACCATTTAGGAAAAAAGCTTGGTATTATTTGGGGTTCGAACCCCTATCTACCTGGCAATCCAGTCTAATACAAGAGGGACGGGTTAGACATACGAACAGCGAAGTGGAATGTTTTTTAATAGTTAATTTATTTTAATTTTATTGCACTACAGTATGAGTGAACATGTTTAGTTAATTAACATATAAATAGTTTAGTAGGTGACTTGGTGGTCTAGGGGTAAGGTGTCAAACTTCTGTGCTGGGGTCCGGGGTTCAATCCTCGATCCCAGCACAGATTTATCTGATTACCAAACCCTTCCTTCACCTATGACAATACATCTTGTGAATGTGAGTAATGCCAGGCCTCCACCGTGGTTCGGATTACACGTTAAACTGTAGGTCCACCATTTCATTTCACAATCACCCTACCATTACACATTACCGTAAGTGCGTATAACCCGAACGGGTAGTAAGACGTGGTCCTAATAATAATAATAATACTAATAATAATAGTTTAGTAAGTAGTTACCTTAAAAGAAAGCAACCAGTTTAATTTAAATATACTTTAATATATAAACACCACTAAAAAAAGGTATAAAATGTGACATGAATAATTTACATTATTTGACCAAATAATTCATTTAATTTAATCACGTGCCCAAGTTTAGTAAAAATGTTATAAAATTGATAATGATCCGTGCACCCACGCTTATTGAACATGCTTGTGAAATAAAAATGACCCGCTTCCGGGAAGTGGTTCTTAAACTTTTGAAAGTCACGGAACACTTTTGATTGTAAGAAAAATTTGCAGGATAACCGTATACAGGTCTAATTTATCAATATAAGGAATATGATATTTAGATGAATTTATAACCATAACTAACAAATATTATAGCTTAGCTAATCAATCATGATTTTCGCAATCATACAGTTGTATTTGTTCTATTGGCAGCTTAAAGCCCTCCCGAATTGAATATGGCTGCGTTATCTGATAGATCGTGATCTATAATTTATCAAACATTTGTAGCTAACGAGTTTTGCATATCCATCACAGACTCGGCCTTAAAAATATAAGTGAAAAATTCTCCCGGGTTTGATTCCCGCGTTTATGTGTCATTTTTAAATTTAAAGAATATGATATTCTATTGGCTTGGAAGCCAACGCGCGTAGTAGTCTTCAATTGTCAGAATAAGTATCCAACACCACTCAAGAACTTTTTTCATGTGACATCTTTCACCAGCGGACCACTCATAACCAATCAAATCGGTTAAGTGCAACTAACCTAGGGAGTCACTCTAATTTTTAACTGGATTGTTTATGACGTAAAGATCACTCTCCTTCCACGTAAATGCGGGTAGATTAACTTTAAAATGCTTCCTTCCTCATCCGTACCCCATTATTATCACCTGGACTGGTAATCAGACTGCGTAATTTAAAAAAACAAACATAAAAGAGCACCCAACTCTTCGGTTGTAGACCATCAAATTCTCAAAGCAATAAATATATTAAAGCTTTCTAGCATTTTTCTCAGATTTTTTTTAAAAATTGAATGGAATAGCATTTAACTATTTTTTCACAAATTATAAAAGAATGTCCTTCATTTTGCAGTACATCTTTTGATAACCACTGGTATGGATCAAATTCATTCAAACAACCTGACTGGTGGGGTAAATAAGTGTCAAGAGAACGTATAGTTAGCTACAACGGATGTTCTAGAACGTCAACATCTGTGATCATTTATTGTATCCACGCAACTGAGTGGTGAGTGGTGACGAATCCCGTCCTCTACAAAAGGGGCCGAGAGTTGTCCCACCTGGTGGCTGATGCCCGAACTAATGTGTCGTGTTGACACGAGTGCTGTCAGAAGAACGAGGGCGTCCCTTCGCATGACGAGAGTCTTTTTTTTTCTTTCCTCTTCCCGCATGTGGTGACCGTATGCTTGTATATCTCCTCCTCCTGTGATGAGATGTGAGGGTGATGACTTCATAAGTGGTCTTATGATGAATTACTTCACTTCATTTGTAACATATGGTGGGATGAGGGGGTTAAGAGGGGGTGGGAAATAAATAAATCAGGAGTGGGGGCAAAGCCATGACATATGTCTGCGCATTTAGCCAGATTGCAAAAAAGAAAAGTTTCATCTTTATATTTCATTTTTCATAGATGAAGAATTATTTTTCTCAATTGAAGTACTATGAAAATATTTAAGTTTTGATAGGGGGAGAGGTTTATTAAAATTTTCAGCTAGTTATGGTAATATAATATTTCACATATTTATAATTATATATTTTAACATTATTTATAAAAATAACCTATTTACATACACTATAGCGATATAAGCGTGAGCTAGGTGTTGGGTTTGCACTGTACCTTGGGCTCTTATGACAAGGAGAACGGTTCTCGTATCCCGGAAGTGGCGGGTAGGTTTTTAAAATTTTATTTATCACCACGTATTACTATCCGTTTGGGTTATACACTTACTTACTAATTACGCTAATGTGTTAGAGATTGAAAAAGGTTGAATTTAGAGGAACAGAGCCTGCATTTCCGTGGAGGGAGAGTGGAAAACCATTCAGGAAAAAACCAACCCCAATTTCACCCGACTAAGATTCGAACCTCCGGCCCCATCCTCGGCAGTCTAGCTCAACACAAAAATAGCGCGTTAGCTAACTACTCCACCGAGGCGCGTATTTTGTTATTTGATTTCTATACTACCCGGTTTTCTGAACCCATTTTAACATTTAATTTGCCTGAATTCCTTCAATTTATTGATAGGCCTTAAAATTATATTATACCTACAAATTTAACATGTATACATAATGTATTTAAATATTATATAAACGCATACACATATAAACATGTTCTTAAGTATTTTATCATATGTAATCGTACATTCCGTTTACCCCAAAGGTCTCATGATATTTATCAGGTTTGGATAAAAAACAACTTTTTGGACAGTTAAAAAAAGTTACTAATAAACACTTGCACATATGTATACGTAGATTCATGTGATCTGTTCCTATCGAGTTAGTACATGTACTATCAATTTCTAAAACAATAACACTAAGTACTGGTTAAGTAAAATGTGATCAATGTTAAAAGCAAAAATAGGACGTAGTTTGGGCACTACTCTCAGTATGAACTAGGCTGCCGATGACGGGGAGATTGTTAGCTGTACTGAAGATAGTTTTTCCCTCTCCCTCCACGTAGATGCAGGTACATTTCCTCTAAATATAACTTTCCTCATCACAAAAACCATTAGTGCCATTAGTATACAAGCTTATAACCCGAATGGATAGTAATACTAGGTGCAAAAAAATAAATAAAAGCAAAATAAAGTTTGTCTTTTCTAAACTATTTTCTTCTACCAGAACTCTATTATGACTTTTGTGACCTGGTGGTCTAGGGGTAAGGTGTCGGACTTCTGTGCTAGGGTCCGGGGTTCAATCCTTGGTCCCGGCACAGATTTATCTGATGACCAAACCCTTCCTTCACCTCTGAAAAGAAGTATATTAATCACAATTTGCGAATGTAGGGAATATCAAGCCTCCACTTTGGTTCAGATCCCACGTTAAACTGTAGCTCCTCCATTTAATCTCATAATCACCCTACCATTACACATTAGAGTAAGTGCGTATAACCGGAACGGGTAGTAATGCAGGGTGCTAATAATTATAACTTTCTTGATTATTTTATGTTAGAACTTATAAAGTCAAGGTAGTCCTGAGAAATTTCAGGGTAAACCAAGTGTACTGCTGGTCTAGCCGCTACCTAAACAAACCTAACGACACAGGATGAAAATGTTGAGATAAAGATGATCAACGTGTATCGAACGCGGGAAAAGGTTAGTGTTTCTACAGTTTTTATAGCAAAACATTTTTACTTCCAAAATAAATAAAATATTTCTCCAGTAAAAACATAATTTAAAACATTCTTCACGTGGTGATATCAACGGTTTTCTAATATCTGCTAAGGGTGTCCTGGAATTTAATAATCTAACAACATTTTTCTTCATTTAAGGATTTCCCCATCAAATTTTAATATGTTCATGACATATATTCTAGAACTGTTGCTATCACCATATGACGAAAATTAAACTCGATGTAATTTGATATATTTTGACAAAAAATAATATTTTGATATAAAAAAGGGAAAAAAAGGCCTACCTATACTTGTGTTCCCTACACTCTCGCCTAAAAGAAGTTCTTATCATTTGTTTGAAGAGGAAAAAAAAAAGTTACTTATGGAAACAACGTCGCCGATGGGAATTGCTCTCTGGTCCTTGGGTTGGGGTAAGATGAACAAAACACCTTCACTAACTTTGTCAGTAATAATTATTTTTTCTTTCTTCTTGAAATTTAAAATACATTTTAATAAATGGCAATTTTTTTTACTATGGTTTACCGAGATAACACTAATTTCAGAAATTCTATTGTCCCATGTAATTAACTTCATAATAGCTACACGTAGACAATATAACCTACATCAAATGTTGAATTAGTTTATGTATTCATTCAAACTCCTTTTGTAACAAAAATTAATTAAAAATTAAATTAACTCCTGTATTTTCGTTGGAGTATCTCGAAAACATATTTCTCAAGTAAAATCTATTTTATCATTACCTTTAATAAGTGGCGTAGCTGAGGCAATAGTTAGGGGTATGTTTTAACTTCTCTTCCCAAACACTAGAAATATTTTTAAACTGAGTTTTATCATCTTAAACTTATTTGATACACATAATTTTTATTTTTTAGTTTTGTTCCATTTTCTGATGAAATAAAATAATTGGTACATTCCTTCGACAATCAGTAATTCGTGTTTAGCGCTCATTAGCATATGTACTGCCATCCGATACCTTAGCTCAGTTGTTGGCGTGTCTGTGTACTGAGCCATGGGGTCCGGCTTCGATTCCTGGAATGGCTGAAAATATTATCACTGACTTAATGTTGGTATACCCTTTCACAATGATAAATAAATGGATGTGGACTGGATGTTGTACCTGTCCTAGTCTTAAGTTAGATTATAAGGCACATAGATCTATGACAGGCCTATCAAGCCGGCAGTGGATAAATATATGGATTGTACAAAAAAAACTAGCCCAGGACACAGGTTGTAAACAGTAATGGAAGTAAAAAAATTCATATGGATTGCCCAATTCTCTAGTAGTTCTATAAATTACTCGACCACTTCATATGCTCTTTTTGACAGCTTGTTGGTGTTACCTTACCCATTACTTGCTTGACAAATGTGTCAAACAGGTTTGGAATGTTTAGGTTCGATTTTACTTTTTGGGTAACAGGTGGCAAGTCGCAAACCTGCATCCTTGTGGTATGAGGGCGAATATAAATTGAGTGAAACCGTTGTTATTTTTGGCAGTGTGAATCACACTGTTATAAATAGTAAAACAAGGCGAGTGGCGCGTAATGAGTTAAGGATTGGAACTGTTAGCAGCAAATGATTCCAGCCACTGGACAATCCAGTATCTTCTATATGGTTGCTACCAATACCGGATTTTACGGGCTCATTTAAAAAACACGTAGTTTTCCCCAGACATAAAGAGATTGAATACGTAACAAACAACGTATTAAATAATAATAGTAATAATTTCAGTTCAATTTCAATTTCCTTTATCATAGGGTTGGCCAAAAAGAATTAACTTATCATTTTAGATAGAAATAATAAACTACATTAGTGAATATCAATAAAGCACTAATATAATTAATAAAACAGTAGGCAGAATAATGCAAATTTAAATATTAAAACCCACCTCGGTGGCGTAGTTGGCTAACGCGCTTGTCATGTTGAGCTCGACTGCTGAGGATGGGGAGATTGAGGTTCGAATCTCGGTGGGTGAACTGGGGGTGGTTTTTCCTAAATGGTTTTCCACTCTCCCTTCACGCAAATGCGGGTTCACTTCCTCTAACTAAACCTTACCAATTTCTAATTCATTAGCATAATTAGTACTTAAAGCGTATAAGCCGAACGGGTAGTAAGACGCGGTGCTAAATACTATTATTATTAAATATTAAAGGTTGAACATTAATTGAATATTTTAATTCTAGAGAGTTTCTTAAATATATCTCTGTGTTTTGCTCTTATTTTGTGGTAAAAGTCAAATTTTAACAATCTAGAGTTGGAACTAAGGATACAACGACCTATAAAGCTGATCATGTAAGAGTTATTGAAAAAAAAACCAATTTTGGATTAGGATAGGACCGTGAAGAGACATGAATACTTACGTACATGTGCAAGGGCAAATTTACAAGAAATATTGTTATTGAAAATACAAAAACAAACAGTGAATTCATATAAAGTCTACGCGAAAAGAGAGTTCGGAACCGTAAAAGGTTTTGGTTTCTGTCATAACCCTAATAAATCCGTTTGAGAAAAAAATTATTTTTACTTATGTAAGCACACATTTATGGATTTAGTCTTTGATCTATTAATGGACATTACATTTTAAGTAGACCAATGAAGAATATCATTAATATAATTTGTAAATTCTATACACTCTGAAATAAATTTGATAGATTTGAATAATTTGAAATCATCCGCAAAGAGTAAGTAACTAGATGAGTCTATGTGTTTACCATTATCATGAGTAAACACAATGAAGAGAAGTGGTCCTAAATTAGAACCCCGTGGTATACCACGAGGGGCTAAAATATATTTGAGGTTACTAAATCTATTTTAACAGCAAATGATTTATTCTACAAATAGCTCTGGTAGTAATAATAACAATAATAATTACAGTTTCCTCTATTATAGGACATAGGCACAAGACCTATGGCAGGCCAGCGCTGAAAAGTACGCCAGTACCTATCATAGAAGCATAAATACATAATAAGATAACAATAATAAACATTTAAAACAAATGTTGTATATCAAATCATGGTTTAGCTCACTAAAATGAGTGAAAGTTTATTCAAAATTCCATTCCCCTAGTACATATTATTTTTCATATGAAACAAGCCCCCCTTCCCTCTTATTTATTCTATCCACGCCACTGCAGATTATGATTTGGAAACCAAGCAACACACGTTGTAGGATTCAGATAGGAAGGACCATTACTGACAGTTACAAAATATACTTAAATTATTCTCATATATTCATACGCCATGCCATGTGATCTAAAGATTTAAATTTAGATAGATGGTTGCGATATAATAATAATAATAATTTTAATAAAGTGGTTTTTAAATCAATTTTGACATAAGAAAATATGTTTGTATTCTATAAATCTTTCTTCCTACTAGAATCTTAACTTTTGACTTTGGAGGTTAAACATAAATTGTTCCTCAGTCAGCAGACAAGGGCGCAGAAAATAAATATATTTTCAAAATCTTCCAAAGTGAAACTAAAGAAGTAGAAATGCGAGCCGTAAAGACTTCAGAGACACGGAAGACACCTCCATTGTAAGAGGGAAGCGGCGGAACGAGGCTTGCTTTAAAACTCACCTTTCACAAAACGCTTTACTTGCGTTCCTATTGTTCAACAAGTCATGTTACTTCGGCAACTAGTTCTTGACACGCAGATGAAGGCAAGCTTTGTAAGCAAGCTAACACAAAACAATAAAGAAAGGTTTGTGAACGAAAATAATATTCATTTGTGTAAGAGTTCAGTTTTTAAATTATATATTTCATTTTTAAGGGGTGTGCGTTAAAGCATGATTTAATAACCAATACAAACTATCACATTAAGGAATACAAAATTTTGATTAACTTTTTTTTAATACATTACCATTATTATTATTAAAATGGACCCAATTTTATGGTAGAATTGTCTAAGTCATCTCTCGCAATACTCTATACTTGCGTTGACAGGAATTTGGAGTTTGAAACTTGGTCGAGTGTACTGAGGGCTGTTTTTTCCAAATTGTTACTCATTCTCCCTCCAATAAAATACTGATATATTTCCTATAAATTCTACCAACCACGCTGGCATAATTAACATGAATTGGGTAATGAGATGTGGTGAAGTTAAAACTAGAACAGGATGTAATCATTTGCTTGGTGAACTTATTTACATTGAGCAAAGTGCAATTTTATTACTAGTTGTTCGTAATTATTATTTTTAGCATAGTGAAAACTTACTATATCTCTTTATGGACTTCGGTTCAAAGAGTTACTTAATACACGATTTTAAAACGAGTCTACTGAACTACACTGATAAAATTAAAGGAGTGAATTAATACCTATTCTATTCTAACAAATGACACAGCAGATATTTTAATGATTTAAAAGTTAATAAATTTATAAATATTTTACCACTAGAGTTTTATAACAACTCTTTTATAAGCTTACGCATACACACAATTTGATAACTTCGTTGTAGTCTAAGCACAATTTCGACTTCTAAATATTAAAACAAATTTGAATCGGTGATGTAATTTGATATTTTCGCTAAACGGGATTTTGTGGGACAATATAACAATTTTACATATTACACTTTTAAAATATTGATAATATTTTACGCATATAAGTATATCAAGGCCTAGTAAAAAAAATTCCGAAATACGTTTGTTCAAATTTATTTAAGATTATTTAATGTTTTATTTTCTAAACATTTTCCTAAATTTAAAATTATTATTATTATTGTTATTATTATTATTATTATTATATTAAACAACTGTAACTTTTTTTTATAATTTTAAATGAAATTAGCAAAATAGTTTGAATCTAATGCAGTAGAGTGCATGAACTGAGGTTCGAGGATTGGAATAGGGAAATGAACCCAACAGGTACTCTCAAAAAGTTTATTTGGGTTCCCTGACTATGAATTTCACATACATTCTAAGAATTTCACTAAAGTTCTATTATTTATTTAGCACCGTATCTTACTACCCATTCGAGATATACGCTTTATAGTTTTTATTGTATAAACACTATATTTAAAGTTTGGAAAATATCAAAACAGAGGGAAGCCTTGTGCCCTTTACTAATGATACCTAATATAAATTAACATAACCTTACCTAATAAAAAGTATCAATAAAATAAAATATTTAAAAGTAACGACTTTCTACTCCCTATACTCCTGTTCATGTGCTCAAGAGATATTGCGGTCAACTGTTTTACAATCAATAGTTATTGTGTGTGGAAATAATCCTAATAATTATCATCTCTTGATTGTCAATTAACAGTAAACTAGAACCTTTAAAAATAAAATACATAAAACGTATTAGATTAACTAATTTTAAAACTTTTTTACAGTCCGAATCATTGTAAAAGATTTACACAGAAAATCCATTTTCTAAATAATTCATTTGAAATAATTGTTATTGCTGTTCACAAACTTATAAAAGACTTGTGGTTGATTTACTTCTGAGTCCATAATTTCACTCCTTCCTCCTTTCCTACTAAATAACTTTTTATTTGTTTGAAATTTTATTTTATATTACCAATTAAGGAAACTAAACATAACTTTTTACTTAGGAAGCACTTTAGTAATACATAACGAAACAAGTTGAAAACCAAAAAAGATTTATTTAATAACGAAGAATATACTTGATATTTCCCCCCTTGCTATGTAAATAAACAAACACACACACACACACACAAATTTGGAAGGAGTAAAGACGAACAAAAAATATAGACATATTTTTATCGCTCATTCTACACACAAATACAATAAAAACTAGAATTTAACTAAATCAGCTAAATGTTAAAATATTGAGCTTATGACATAATGTGTGACATTAAAAGTGGAAGCGCTATTCTAGATTTATAGACAAACCTAGTTTACGTATCTATTAAAAATAGTTATATAAATTCATATTTTTATTTTATTTTCATCTTATTTATATTTTCTTCATTCTGTGTAAATAGTTTTACAACCAAATTTAAATAAAACAGCAAGAAGGGTTGACCATACACTTAGTTTACGTGTCTATTAAAAATAGTTATTTAAATTCATACTTTTATTTTATTTATATTTTCTTCATTCTGTGTAGATAGTTTTACAACCAAATTTAAATAAAACAGCAGGAAGGGTTGACCATACACTATGTTCACCTGACTGCTCCAAGACATGTTCGATATTAATCGATTGCAACACTATTTAATTTGGTCACCACGTCTTACAAACCGTTCGAGCTATAAGTTACGCATATTTACTAACTATGCTAATATGTTGGGGATGAGGAAGGTCAAATTTAAAGGAAATGTACCTACATTGGCGTGGAGAGAATAGTATAGAACTATTTAGGAAAAACCACACTCAGTACACCCTTCCGGAATTCGAACCCCGATCTTCCAGACATAGCTGGTCTAGCTTACGGCGAGAGTAATGATTTAGACAATGAGGCCACCGAATCAGTTATAACATTATTTTGCTTTTATACCCTATCATTTCTCAAATATAATATCCTCCATGGTCAAATGTTGGTTGATTTGTTGGTTCTATACAACATACTGAAGTTATACATTTCACTTCTTGCACCGTAAAAGTAATGGGTTAAATTATTGCCCTTTAAACCGTTTCTGGACTTGAAACCAGGGCGTGTATAGCTTACTTCAGTAGTACATAATTAGTTGGTAATTTAAAATCTACACAATTTGTTAAATTTGTCAAGTTGCCTACAAAGACAGGCATGATTGCTCCTTTCAAGTTCTTTCGTGTTAAATACACTTTTTCTATTTTAGTACTTTCGTCACGGTTGGAAACAATTAAAAATGTTAAATGCCTCTTGGGGTTATATTATGTGTTAAATTATAAACTTTTCCAAGTTTTTTTTTGTAAGTAAATTTAAGCTGTTCAAGGTTTATCTTTCTCTTTTCTAGTTATTGTCACTAGGTACATCACTGTTCATATCCCACCTCTTCAACAACATTGTGGTTTTTGATTCTTTCTGAAGCATACTGAAGTTATACATTTTACTTCTTGCACCGTAAAATAATGGTTTAAATCCTTGTCCTTTAAACCGTTTCTGGACTTACTTCAGTAATACATGATTAGTTGGTAAATTAAAATCCACACAATTTGTAAAAAAATTTCAAGTTGCCTACTAAGACAGGCATGATTGCTCCTTTCAAGTTCTTTGGTGTTAAATACACTTTTTTCTATTTTAGTACTCTCGTCACGGTTGGAAACAATTAAAAATGTTAAATGCCTCTTGGGGTTATATTATGTGTATAGATTATAAACTTTTCCTATTGAATTTTTTGTAAATAAATTTAGGCTGTCCAAGGTTTATCTTGCTCTTTTCTAGTTATTGTCACTAGGTACATCACTGTTCATATCCCACCTCTTCAACAACATTGTGGTTTTTGATTCTTTCTGACGGGAAAATACAGGTTGAGTTTCTTAATCGTAGCCATTTCGTCTTTTATCACTTAAGTTACAGCATTAACTACCTTGTATTATTATTATTTATGGGTCCATCTCAGTTTTTCGCAACTTTCCTACCACAGCGACACAATTTGAAACCACTCCAATAAGATTTAGATTCTAAGTAGAGGATTAGGGCTAGTTATAAACCTCCCCATATTTTCACAGCATCCCCCTCTGCCCCTTTGAGAATCACTTGTTTAGCTCATAATCACCCTGATCTAAGAATATAAGGGTGAAGAAAGGATCTAAGAGGATTATTATTATTATCATTATTAACACCGTGTCTTACTACCCGTTCGGGCTATTCGCACTTACGATAATGTATGACAGTAGGGTGATTGTGATATGAAAATGGAGGACCTACAGTTTAACGTGGGATCCGAACCACGGTGGAGGCTTGGCATTCCATACATTCACAAGTTGTAATTAATGCACATCTTTTCAGAGGTGAAGAAAGGGCTTGACAATCAGATAAATCTGTGCCGGGACCGGGGATTGAACCCCGGACCCCAGCAACGGAAGTCTTACACCTTAACCCTAGACCACCAAGTCACTTTTTTTAGGAGGATTAAAGTTAACTTCAACACGATAACAAGACATAAGAATTTGCTGCTGAAAGCCGTTATACATCTGAAAAATTCGAATGGATCAAATTGTCGAGTTGTTTAGTTGCTGGCTAACCTTTCTAATTCAAATTTACAAATTACTTTAGAGGTGTAATTTTATAATTGATTATAATTAAACATAGAAATTTTAATGCTTGAGAAGTGTGTCGTAGATTTGACTTGTTTTGGAAAGTTTTAATGTTCTATACGACAGATTAAGCTAGTGCATTATCCGCTGGGTGTTTTAATTGAACGTATGTGTTTTTCACTTTCTCTCGACAACTCGGAAATAAAGTATTGTTATCGTCAAAAAAATCGAACTCAAGATTTTGATAATTGTTGACGATTCATGAGTCCCCGAAAGTAGATAAGTGGTTTTAGCAATGGCGTCTATCCGTCTGTACATCGTGCTAGAGCCTAAACTATTTTGTCAATTGGGCTAAAACTTAGTATCTAAGGTTTTCATATGCCCCCTCCCCCAGGGGGTTTTGTAATTAGATATTCAACCCTAAATTTAAGGGTAATTTATTGAATAAAAAAATGGATGTTCTAAAAATTAATTTGAACCATTTTGATTACATTTTAAATCTAGATACTTATTATTAGCACCAAGTCTTACTACCCGTTCTGGTTATACGCACCAATCTAGATATTGTTTATCATAATAGACATAAGCAAATCTCGTTTTTTCATAAAAATTATTTTCAGGTTAATTTACATGGAAAAATTTTCATCATTCCTTCGCAACTATTTAAGATATGAAATTAACTTTTCATTGTAAAGTTATATTACTATTAAAGATACAAATCTTTCATTTTAAACATATTTTTATAAAATCATTAATTTCTCAGCTATAAACAAATATGTATACATTTTTTAATTCCGGTGTTTTAAAATTAATTTGATTCTTATGCTCTTTGGTAAACAAAGATGTTTCTCTTTTATACATTTTTCTGTAACATTGTTCCTAGTTCTTAATGCAATGGAGTAAGTATATATATAATTTCATTTATATTTGGTGTAGTGTTTCTACAACTATTATTTTTTTCACAATTCTTACGAGGTTTAAGTAAATATCTATATTATTTTAAAATAAAAGATATTAAAGATACAAATCTTTCATTTTAAACATATTTTTATAAAATCATTAATTTCTCAGCTATAAACAAATATGTATACATTCTTTAATTCCGGTGTTTGAAAATTAATTTGATTCTTATGCTCTTTGGTAAACAAAGATGTTTCTCTTTTATACATTTTTCTGTAACACTGTGCCTAGTTCTTAATGCAACGGAGTAAGTATATATATAATTTCATTTATATTTGGTGTAGTATTTCTACAAATATTATTTTTTTCACAATTCTTACGAGGTTTAAGTAAATATATATATTATTTTAAAATAAAAGAGGGAGAAAGTCTGTGAGGTGCACAATAGATTTTTTTTTAAGAAGTGGTCTTTATTTTACTAACACAAACTGTAGGCTGCACGTTGCGTGGTGTACTGTAAGGAAATTGTAGTTAGCTATAATGATGAACACGTAGTATTGCAATCCGTCTCCTCATTTGTTAACTAAACCATTCCCTCTAAACTCATTTCATCCTCGCTTGTAGCGATAAGCAAAAGAAGCCCCCTCCCAGTCCTCTTGCCAGCCTTTATATTATGATAACTACCTCCCCCTTAACCCCCTCTCTCCTAAGTTATGGAAGATCGTTAAGCGTGCCACCTTAAAGTCCGACCCTTACACCCTTCCTTGATACCCTAGGTTGCTATAGGGTGCTAATGAGAAGCATGAGAACTTGGCCCAATGCGAGCTCCGATAAAGAGGTACGCAGTAACGCCATACTTGTTCCCAAATAAATAACATTTTCATGCTTATCATCGTTTCGTGATAGAAACCGAGTGTACAAAGACCTTTTGAATATATTATAAAGTTTATGTAGTGGGAAGTATAAGCCAACGAACTTAATATGTTTCAAAGTTACGCTCGAGTGGTATTTTGTAATACATGAGACGTCAACTTTGGTAATTTATAACTTCACCTCAATTTTATTACGAACGGACATATCTGACAGCTAGAAAAAGTCACTAGATCTACTTTCAGTTATTCATACGTCAAGTCATGTTATTTTCAGATATCTCCTTTGATATATATTATAAATAACTATAAATATTACTAATAATATGCTAAATTGCTATCTTTGTTGACTGCAAAAATATTAGTTTGTATTTTCTAGAGGTTGTTTCAAAAGTCTACTTGTTAAAAAATCATGGTATAGGCCTGGATGTTTTTTAGTTATTAATTTTAAATCAGGGGGTGTTAACGGATTAGTATAACAGTGATGAGGAAGGTTATTTCAGAGGTAGTGCACCACGATGAGAGTCGAAAAGAGACCTACCCCTGAGGTCACACGGAATTAGACTTTTCATAAACCAACGACGTGTCGTCTGAAAAGCTATATTTCTTTCTTAAGGTTTATATAATATATTAATGAATATCTCTAATCATAAACCAACAACGGGCCATCTGAAAAGATTTCTCTTCTTTAGGTTTATACCATAGACCAATTAATACTTATTCTCATTAACCAACGACGGGCTATTTGAAAAGCTCTACCTCTAGATATATGTCATAGAACATTGAAAACCCTATTTACATAAACCAACGATGGGCTATTTGTAAAGCTCTACCTCAATATATATGTCATAGAACATTGAAAACCTTGTTTCCATAAACCAACGATGGGCTATTTGTAAAGCTCTACCTCTAGATATATGTCATAAAACATTGAAAACCCTATTTCCATAAACCAACGATGGGCCATTTGAAAAGCTCTACCTCTAGATATATGTCATAGGACATTGAAAAACCTATTCTCATAAACCAACGACGGGCTATTTGTAAAGCTCTACCTCTAGATATATATCATAAAACATTGAAAAACCTACTATCATAAACCAACGATGGGCTATTTGTAAAGCTCTACCTCTAGATATATGTCATAAAACATTGAAAAACCTATTATCATAAACCAACGATGGGCTATTTGTAAAGCTCTACCTCTAGATATATGTCATAAAACATTGAAAAACCTATTCTCATAAACCAACGATGGGCTATTTGAAAAGCTCTATCACTAGATATATTTCATAGAACATTGAATATAAGTTTTCCTCCTCGCTGTCCTCTCTCCAAATATGCAGGATTTATGTCAGTTTCAGCGCATACAATTGTGATAGACTACACGCTTTGCCTTGGTATGGCACGGCTAAATTATATAATATGCAAATGTCAAGTGATTTGCTTCAGGTTTACATCCCAAACCACGACAAACTCTCGACGTGGAATATCCTGAGACCTTGACGAGGCGATGCGATTAAATAAATTCGATATTGGTGTCAAGTCACACAGTATGACAGGAACGTGGAGTTCCCGTATATCTTACATAAGTGAATCCGTAGGTTACAGCACAATCCATTAGCCTACATATTGCTCATTTACGATAAAAGTTTCAAAATTATTATAGCGCATCTATTCGCACTAAGGAATATGAATTTTTATAGGTGCAAATTAATGTCAAAAAAGTTTTAAAAAATTTGTTAAAATGTATATTAAAAATATAATAATTGATACACTACATTGAATTAAGTTAATCGAAAATCTAAGATTTATATTTAGATATCATATAGATTTATTTAAAAACTATATTTTAGGCTATATCTTATACAAAATATATTTATTTAGACAGTAGAATAAATCTACTTAAAAGTCATTAGTTTATTATAAATATGTAAAACATGAAATACTACATTTAGAAAAAATTAAACGAAAAATTTAAAAATATTTTAGAAAACTCTTTAAAATATTCACTGTAGGCTTTGTCTTGAATATTGTTTAAATATAAACTCAGGTTACTAGAATAGAAGCTAGGGGTCACGGACCCTATGAGCAGTGTCAAGCCCCGCCCCCTGACGTCAAGTGGACACCAAGCTAACTTCGGCTGAGAGCTACGCGTCAGTCACCGAGTGTGTTTACTTGTGTAATAACACTGTAGATTTATCAAATTTGAGTCTGTAACAATGGTGTGTTGTGCGAATGTCAGTTCTAATTATGATATACACCAAAAGGATATATATAGGCATTCATTTTCACCAGTTTCCTAAAAACAATGAAACTAAATTAAAGTGGATACATGTTTGCAAGCTGACCGATTCATTTGACGTTAATATCGACCACCTGTGCTCAATATATTTTGATGAATTAGACTATAAGGGATTTAAATATTGATTTATTGAATCTTCTTATAAAAGGTGTGTTAAATCCTTATTCAGATTCTCATTTAAATTTATAGATGTGTAGCAGTGTTGTAAATCCAACAAGGCTTACTTGTAATGACTGTAAAATACGGGCATAAAAACGACATTCTCCCAAAGAAGTACTGCAGCTTCCACAATCATCATTAAACAATGATACATGCTGCGTACGAGATTAATCTGTAGATTAAGAAATAGGCCGCGAAGAAAAACACAGGAATGTAGTTCTAGTGTTGCTCAACTGTCTGCAGGATTAGAATCCATGAAATACATCGTATGCCATAGTTGATATAAATAAAACAAACCTAAAACTAAAATAGCGCTTGTACAACAATATTGATTTTATTTGTCACGACATCGTTTTATATTGATTTATACAATTTAAATACAATATTATAATTTTATAAAATAGTCCAATGTCATAATAATTACAAAACAAATATCATCAATGCTACAGATTTTATAATATTATACCGTTTTATAAATATAACACAGATATAATGCTTGTATAACGATAATTGTTATATTTTCCATGGCACTCTGCTGAATAAAGCTAAAATACAATATTATAATTTCGTAATCAGGTGCGATTTAACAATTGTATTCGATACAGTTAGAAATAAATGAGAAATTAAACATTCATGAGTGTATTCTTAGCTAACCTGTAATATTCCAATGCCCGTCTCAAGTACTGCTAGCTCTGCTGGTGGTGTCCAGGCTACGTCATCACTGGAGCGGACCTGCGCCTGACCCCTACCGTCTAGTATAGTAACCATGTATGGACTGATAAAGCACTAAATATGCAGTTGTATGCCAAATAAAAACACTTTTCAAATAAAGGGCAGCTCAAAACATGTTTTTGTCATGTTAAACAAATGAAGCCTAGAATATGGATATTATACATAATAAAAATCCTACCTTTAATCATCATTAATAATGTGGTACCAGTAAACCCTTGCGAAACTTTTACACATTCAACCTTCCCCTTCCACCATAAAAAAAAGATTTTGTTATTTGTTGGGTTGTTTAAACTAAATACTCAGCTAAGTGTATACATAAAATAGTAACGAGAGTTTATTAATATGAATGTATTTACAATTTACAATACCTCTTTTTATCTAATATTTGATGTCAGAATGCAATCATCTTAAATGTTTTGTTTGTCATTTTCGGTAATTGTTACAAACATATTGTTAGATTTAGTGACTCTTGAAAGGCTACATAGAGTTATTCATGAGTAAATACAGCACTTGGCAAGTATAATCCAATTCTTTGAAGCAACTGTCTCTGAGACATATAGATAGTCATTGCAAAGGCAACGAAAATAATATATATTTTTCTTTTAACGTACATTTTACTGTGCTAGGGGTCCGGGGTTTAATCCTCGGTCCCGGCACAGATTTATCTGATTGCCAAACCCTTCTTTCACCTCTGACAAGATGTGTATTAATCACAACTTGTGAATGTGAGGAATGCCAGGTCTCCGCCGTGGTTCGGATTCCACGTTAAACTGTAGGTCCTCCATTTCATCTCACAATCACCCTACCATTACACATTAGCGTATGTGTATATAACCCGAACGGGTAATAAGACGCCGTGCTAATAATAATAATAATAATATTATTATTATTAATAATAATAACTTACGTTTTAAACAAATAATATGTTTTAACATAAACTGAGTATGACAACTTGTGAATGAGTGGAATTCCAGGCCTCCACCGTGGTTCGGATCCCACGTTAAACTGTAGGTCCTTCGTTTCATCTCACAATCACCCTACCATTACACATTAGCGTAAGTGCTTATAACCCGAATGGATAGTAAGACGCGGTGCTAAAAAACAAACAAAAAAACAACAAATGAGTATGCTATGTGAGAAGTCGGTAAAAAATTATATCCACTGATACCTTATTAATTGCTGTAGGCTTTGTATTAGTTGAGAAAAATGTATGTTGACAACAGAAATAATATATGGGATTATTTCAGACTAAAGTATTACGTTCCTTACCATCTCTCATACTTTGCTCTTAAAATATCTTGGCTATGAGCACGTGAACGAGGAAGAGAGGTGGGGGTAGGAACAAAAACGTACAAAAAGAGAGAGAGATAAAGGTTGAAACAATCTTCATATTATTGGCTAGCAACCAAACAAGTTGACAAATGGCGGTGCTCTTAAAAAATGCAGCATGAAATGTGGATTGCGGATGTTGTACTTGTTCAACAATAAATGTCTCTATCTGACCGTGTCTAGAAAAATTTGTCATCCACGATCTAATTTCCTTGCCTCTTGTTGCGCGGTTTTATGGTCGGGTTGTTTGGATATTAATGTTCTCTTACTCTCAACCACAGCGATAGCTTTCCCCCTTACTCACAGCCAACCATTTTTATTACCCCCCCTTTTCCACAACCGTCAAACCCAAATAGCACCGGCTGCTTCAGACGCTGCTGTCAGCCCCTGAATCGATAGGCTTCCAATAACAAAGTGTGGACTAATAGTAAAGACTAATCTTCATTAGTACCAAGTTTAATTTTAGTTCCTCAATGGCATGATTCAGTGACGTTAATATATTATGTAAATAACCGATGCGGTGGACGTATGGTCTAATTGATGTTCTCTCACAGTAGAATATACTGCCAATGACGGTGAGATCAAGGTTCGAATCTCGTTTGGGTGTAGGGAAGTTTGTTTTTTTCCAAAATTAATTACTACACTTCATCCATGAATATGCGGGTACCCTTCCTCTAAAATTAAACTACCTCATCCATAAAACTACTAGCGTAGTTAGTACTTCGTATAATCTGAACGAGTAGTAAGTAAGACGTGGTGATAAAAAATATTATCCCGCTTTTATCTAAACATATAGATTTACTAGAAATTCGTAAGATTTGTGAAACGAAATAATAAGTCCATACATTGTTGTATAAACACTTATAGAACATAAATAAAATCATATACACTGTTACTTACTCTATGGCATTAGGAACTAGGAATACTGTTACAGAAAAATTGAGCAAAGAGAAACATCTTTGTCCACCGAAGAGCATAATAATCAAATTAATTTTCAAAAACCTGAAATAAAAAGTATATATATTTGTTTATAGCTCAGAAACTATTGGTTTTATAAAAATATATTTCAAATAAGAGATTTCAATCTTTAACAGTACTACAACTTTACTCATATAAGTTATTTCGTATCTTATATAGTTGCGGAGAAATGATGAAAATTCAATTATTTCCACTATGCAAATTACCCTCATAGTCATTATCATGAGATTTAACCAAAATTGGTCACTCCTTCATTCATAAAATGCTAGATGACATACAGATAAATATTTTTAACACAAAGTCAAGTCATACTTAAACTAATTTGCTACCCGCTTCAGTGGCCACATGGTCTAAGGCATCACTCTCGCAATAGATTACACTGCTGATGACTGAGAGAACTGTGTTTGATCCCGGTCGCATGTATTGAGGGTAATTTTCCCTAAATGGTTTCCCACTATCTTTTCCCACAAATATGCAAATATGGGTATACTATCTTTTCCCACGAATATGGGTACAGTTACTATACATTTAACCTTCCTCATCTCTAACCCATTAGCGTAATTTGTAAATAGGCTTACAAACCAAACGGGTAGTAAGACGCGGTACTAAAAAAAATGGATTTGTTATGTTAAGATGTGAAAATGTTGTTTGATTAAATCTGAATACGTAAAACAAAAAAATGTTTGATGCATACATTTCCAAGTAAGAGTACTCTAAAAAATAAAGGTAGAAATGAGCCGTCACAATGGGAAGGGTTTCTAGGTTCTCAGGGAGGGAATCAGTATTGGGGTGGAAAGGGGTAAGAAAAGGATCGAGAAGGAAAGAATTGAAAAACTGGGGAGAAAATCCCATTTCCTCCCAAATTTTCCTTCTTTTCTCCCATGAACTTTCTAGCTCTATGTTGGGTTTTTTTCACCCCTCAAAATTTGGGAGCTGCTTTATTTCTCTCCCTGGTCAGTTAAAACTTCAGTGTGTATTCTTCCAAAATACCTCCCTTTTGTGTGCCAACATTCATAATAATTGGGTCCACTTTACAAGCTACTTAATGATTTCCAGACCTAAGTAAACTTTTCATTAAAATAATAATTTTCCTCTCTAAAAAAAAGAAAGAAAGAATCATTAATTACAACCAGATTTGATGTCTATAAAATAATCTCTTATGCTTGTTTTTTCTCTCTTACTCGTATATTCTTATTATTTTATTGATACGTTTCACCCAAAGGATATTTACAACTTTATCTTAAGTGGTAGGGATGAGGTGGGTATTTTAGAGGATATACACCCGCATTTTCCTGGCGAGAGAATGGAGAAATCTCGTCGAGAAACCATCTCCAGAGCATCCAGCTAATATTTGAAACACAAACTTCATGTAAACATCAATGCAGATTAATTATTAGTATAAGACTTAATATTTAAGTAAACCAAATATGAAATTAAATTTGTATGAATTATGAATAGCTATTTGAGGAATGTGAGTATTTATTTTAGTGAACATAGCTATGGTGAAATTATCTTTAGGTGAGCAGTTAAATAAATACAAGACCAGTCAGCAATAGCCATAGCGTTTTAAATATTGATATAATTACCATGGGCGTGGTTGATAACAACATTGGGGGAGGTATTTTTTAAATAGTGATTGTTATATAGAATTCAATAAATAGATTAGGATTATGTATTTCAATATTTACTAGTGATTTAGAGCTAAGTGTTACCAAAGGATAGTAAAAACCATAGGGAAATCAAGGACTAAAATATTATAATTATTACTGTCAGTTCTATTATATTATTTCAATACTATTATATTAGTCAACTCAAGAAGTTGAGTCACCTTTAATTTGATGTAATAATGATAATTATTTTGTGTAATTTCCCATTAATTTTAGGGGAGTTATAATCATCTAATAGTATTTTTGTAAAAGGGTAGTTGGCCAGAGTGTCTTCCAGAAATTGTAAAGTAGTTACAAAACGTTTCAAAATTTTGAGTGAGAAACCAGATAAAGCTTCCCAAATACCAATTTTTGGTTATAAAGGCTAAGGATTCTATCCATACACCTCCCATATTATTATCTATATCAGTTCTTCTAATCATAACATAAATATAGTCAATAAAAGACTTTATAGCACCACCCAGTACAGTACAAAGCACCAAGACAGTATCTAAATCGAAAGACCTTTCAAACCTACAAAATATTATTATTATTATTATTACTAGCACCGCGTCTTTTTAATCGTTCGGGTTATACGCACTTACGATAGTGTGTAATGGTAGGGTGATTGTGAGATGAAATGGAGGACCTACAGTTTTAACGTGGAATCCGAACCACGGTGGAGACCTGGCACTCCACACATTCCCAAGTTGTGATTAATGAATCAGAGGTGAAGGAAGGGTTTGGCAATCAGATAAATCCGTGCCGGGACTGAGGATTGAACCCGGAACCCCCAGCACAGAAGTCCGACACCTTATCCCTAGACCAGCAGGTCACCTTCTAAATATATTAAAATTATGGTAAAGGTAGTTTTAAATTACATAATCACTGTAAATTAATGTTTCAGCTACACAAATAGTGGATAACTCATTCAACCAAACAAGCTTTGGTTCGAGTACCACGGACATTTTTAAAGATTAAGACAATATCGCTAGTATTCACCAAGAGCAGGGTTTATTGGTACCCTCCAGTTCTCCATGAGTGATCATGGGCAGGGTACCAGAATTAACCAAGTGTGAGTTTTCAACCATTATTGCAATAATTATTTGTGTAGGGGTAATTGGGGGGCCCCTCTATGCGGGTCTACTCTGGCAGCAGCTTCCTATAGAATGCTGGTGTCAGACAACCAGTTGGCCAAAGGTCTGCAGTGTTAATTATTAATGAAAAATCTTTCTCTTCGGAAAAAAATGTGGAAGAAATATTAGAGAATTTGAGCATTGTAAGAATTTGAGATTATGTTATTTTGCTAAGAAAGGTTCAATAGCCTTAAGATAAACTTCTGGAGGAAATCTAATTAAATATGGGAATTTAAAAAAAACTTTAGTGATGATCGTAATAATTGTTACTATAAAATAAAATACAATCTATGCAGAACATAAAGATATTTCCTTTAAAAAATGTTTCTTCCAACCTAAATCACAATTTAGGTACATAATTTTATTTTACTTCTAATAAATTAATATTCTTGTTTTCCAGTAAATGCACTGTGCCCTTATTTAAAGCATACATTACAAAAGTATGCTGCACATAGGAGTTCAAGAAATAAAATGCAAACTATTTCCTTGATTTAAAATAAAACTTTTGGTTTTCATAATTGTTTACTATTTGGATGATTAAGGATAACTAGACCAATACGAGCTATTTATAGGGTAAGTTAACATCTATGTAAGCGTTTGTTTAACCATGGGTGACGTGGAAATAAACCAGTTGGCCAAAGTTCTGCAGTGTTAATTATTAATGAGAAATCTTTCTCTTCGGCAAAAATGTGGAAGAAATATTAGAGGATTTGAGAATTGTAAGAATTTGAGATTATGTTATTTCGCTAAGAAAGGTTCAATAGCCTTATTAAGAGAACCTTCTGGAGGAAATCTAGTTAAATATGAGGATTAAAAAAAGACTTTAGTGATGATCGTAAAAATTGTTACTATAAAATAAAATACAATCCATGCAGAACAGAAAAATATTTCCTTTAAAAAATGTTTCTTCCAACCTAAATCACAATCCAGGTACATAATTTTATTTTATTTCTAATAACTGAATATTCTTGTTTTCCAGCAAATGCACTGTGCCCTTATTTAAAGTATACATTACAAAATTATGCTGCACATAGGAGTTCAAGAAATACAATGCAAACTATTTCCTTGATTTAAAATAAAACTTTTGGTTTTCATAATTGTTTCCTATTTGGATGATTAACGATAACTAGACCAATACGAGCTATTTATAGGGTAAGTTAACATCTATGTAAGCGTTTGTTTAACCATGGGTGACGTGGAAATACTATTTAAATGTACATTCGATTTGCAATTCATATGCTGTAAGATTGGATGGAACGATTAGCTCATATCACTAGTTTTGTCAAAGCTACTTTAAGCCTGTAATAGAAACAAACTTAATATTGTGACCAGTTACTTTCAGTTATCTATTAAACAAATTCTCACAATTATCCATAAAAAGAGTGCATGTAAAAAATATATATGTATATTCTTTGAGCAAACTAGGAAGTATTTAACATATTAATCAAGATTTTTGAATGTTTCAGAAAATTAATTTCAATGGTTCACAAAATACGATTTATTATTGATAATTCCTAAAAAAAACTCTACTTTGTTAATCATAACAATTATTTTATATTTTGAATCATTTGTCTAGTATAGTAAAAACAAGAAATTATAATAATTTTATTTATTTACTGTGCTTAAATTAGCATTAAGGACGGCTATTTCATTAAAAATATGTATTAATATTTCACCACAAAAAGAATACCTAAAAATTTACAACGCTCTGTAACTAATTTTAACAGAGAATATTAAAATATGTAACTATATTTACTCTGTTATACTTTGATTTAAATAATTAGTTTTCTTATACTATTTGTAACAAAATGAAGAATTAGCTTAGAACAAAGTTAGGTTTTGATAGAATTTTAAGACACTTTTTTTATTAGGTCTAAAAGGGGATAAGTATACTGAGGGGTTGAGGGTTGAGGTGTTCATGATTTGGTTGTTTAGACTAGAACGTGTTGATTTCATTTCATGTATTGGAGTTACCGCTGTTTCCACTAAGAGGAAACCATTTCTTTCGCAGGAGGCGCCGTCATGGCTATTACCTTCCTAGAGGAAAAGAGCCTTGGGGTGGATGAAGGCGGAATTTTAGAAAAGAAATGGACTTAAGATTTGTGGGATGTCTAACTTTTGACCCCTTGTCGGGTGGAGGAGCCTTTAGTAAGGTGAGACAAGGTCTTGGGTAGGGGAGCGGTGGGGAGTAGGTGAAAAATAGACCCTCATTTATTATCACCGTGGTGTTTCTTACTCAATAAACATGAGTCTACTAACTTAAAATAATGTTAAGAATTTTTTTTTACAAATATTTTTATAATAGGGACTAACCACTTCAGACATACTGATACTCGAAATTCCTTTCATGATGATTGATAAATATTCTCTCTAAATTCTCGGTCAGTATTCAAACACGATACCCTTACGTCACAGTAATATTAATGAGCTTTTTATGTCCAAACTATCAAGATTTTAACTTTAAATATTTGGTCTTGATAATTATTTTTGCAAGTTATGATATTATTGCATTCAATTTGTCCCTTATGCTTCTCACCCAACAAGCTTTTTAAGTTATCCAACACAATTATGGAGTTTAATTCTTTTTCCAAGCAGCATTTCTTCAAATACTCCATATTTCCTCAGATTTGCTATTTGAAGCCGCCAACAGTCAGCATAATACAGCTTATGTTTAATAATAACTTATAAAAATAATTATTTCTTGATTACTTATTTTAATCAATAATACTACCGTCTACTTGGATATTGAAGGGGTTAGGGTTTGAATCACGATTGTACATTTATTAGACCTTATTGTAATAATTTTATAGTAATTAAAATATCATTTACTATAATTTTATTTTAATTAGTTTCAAAGTGTGTTGATCATTAGCAACTCACACTTGCCGATCAATATTGGGCGAAACTAACTTTCATCGCGATATTAATTATTTTAACTTCAATATGAACGATATATAATAAAAATAAATGTTTTTATTTGATTTGTGATCGACCAAACCGTTCACCAATACAAGACACGCGTGCCACATGTTGGCAAATAATAATAATAATAATAATAATAATAATAATAATAATAATAATCGAACTCTGCGCAGAAAAACTACTCAACACCGTGGAGGATAAAGTGTAGTTCACCACGATATATGGTCTATCACGGTCGATCTACTCCAAACACAATAAGAGGTTTAAATACAAGCAAATAGCCTAATCCAACATTTCAATTGGGGGAGGACGTAAGCTTACATTTTGTAGGTGAGAAAGGGGGGGATGACCCAGCCTCTATTTTCCCAATTGAGTATCAAACCCTAGCCTTCTGGCTATGAGGCTGTATTGATAGTCTATTAAAGGTGTTCGACCAATCCCCCAATATACGAATAACAAACAGTTCAGGCTGAATTTAGGATTAGCTGACGTCCTATTAATCTACGACCCAAAAGACAAACACACTATCGTATAATTAAACTCTGGCTAGACATCGAAATAAAAGTATCTTCACATTATTTCTCCTAAGCACTAGATTGTCTGGGTGAATAAATGTCTACCTGAATAGTACAATGTGTGAGTTATCTACCCCTTGCAGCTATCTGAAGCAACTAGACGTGATAATGACGTCATGTGGCTAATTAAACCCAGTTGTGTGGTATATTCTCCACCGTGACGTTGGATAGCCTTGTTCACTATTCTGTCCGGTGGTGGGAAGATATCAAGATTTCATTTTATATAGAATATTATAACCAGTATTTCTGTTAACAGTAGACCCAGGGCTAGATCAAGGGTGTCATGATGCACCCTAGGTGAGACTCTAAAATTTGCGTCCAGGCATGTATTCTGTATTATCTAAATAAACCAAACCCCCCTGCATGATGGATAGTAATAATAATAATTATAAAAGAATTCCAGAACACCAAACAAATGCAAGGGGGGAAATAATGAAAAAAGAGATAAATTAAAAATAAGTGCCAACACTCCCTCACCCACTTAACCAATGTGTAAAAAAATATTATCCTTTCTTCTCTTCCTTAAATACTAATATTTTTGGAATATTTTAGTTAAATATTATAGTAATCCGCTAACAAAGCAGTTCCAAATGTCATAAAATCACTAAAGTAATAATTCTGTAAATAAATCTATAAGAAATATTCTTAATATTTGATAGAATATTTAGATGTTATTTCCTTATTTATAAATAATTATTAGGTTATTTAATGTAACGATGGTTTTTTTCAAACCATTATAAAACGAACCACCTTGATTTGGATAATGAAGCACCTGGGTAGGCCACTCTCCCTATGTTTTTAAATTGAGGAATTTTAACGTAATGCAATTTTGTATACATGCTGGATTCTTAAGATTTATCTTTGAATCTAAAGTTGAAATATCACCTCTAAGTTATGTTTGAATTGGAAGTTGATATTTTTGTTTGGTGATTAATTTAGACAGAAAACAAAGAGCACTATAGTCAATAGTAAAATTAAATTCAGAAAGAGAATAAGGGCCTATTTCCACTACAGTATTTTGCAACGTTCTGCTAATTGTAATACATGTTTTCTTCTAGGATTTCAACAGTAAAATTGACTTAAAGGATAAAGTATTTGCATTTTTTTATTAACTTAGATCATTTATTTTAAAAAATGGTGTCATTAGTACTGGGTTCAACCTATGCTTTTAGCAATATTAGAAACAAGACAGTTCTATACGTCATTAATATATATATATATATATGTATATATAAGCACATTATGCAAGTAACAGTAGAATCATTTAACTAAATAAAGAAAGAAGAAAACATATTTTCCAAATATTTTCTCACATCAGTAGAATCATTTAACTAAAACAGGTTGACCTAGGTGTCTTGGGATAAAATCAACACCCCAAAACCCGATGCTCTTGGGTTCAAAACCAGTCGAGGTCAACTGATTTTTCTTGATAGATAAAAATCCGTAGCACAATTTCCTTCGGAGAGTAAGTAAAGCCTTCGGTCTCACGTTAGTTGGGGCATGTAATTATGTAAAAAAACACGTTTCCCAGAAAAATTGGTAGGCCTCCTGAGACTTTCGTTCTCGCTCATAGAAATTCTCGTGTGATTTTATGGGGGCATTTTGCGGACTAATAAATTGTTCCCTCTCATTCAATATCATCAAATCTGTCCATGGCACCCACGTTCACTCACTACATTACTGTGTGTGTGGTGTGTTAAATGGATAGTAAGGCAGAGGGGACTGAGCAGTAAAGTCTACAAACCACCCAACTGAAAAAAGATTATTATTTAATTAAGCTTTATTATTTTTGTATTGGACGTGTATAGCAATAATATAAATAAACAATTTTAATACATGTCCTATTTCTAAACATAGCTATTTTTATTTTAAACAAATAGTTGAATGTATCTCTCACAGTGTCAAATAATCGATTACCTCGAATAAAAACAAAATTTTACCCTAAAGTAATGAGGTAACTTAGTTTTGTTTGTGAGGTGCTAAAATAATTTCTTTACACCTGTTCCAAGAACTAATCTGACATTGTGGCTGCTTCTTCAATGTTTATGTTAATTACATAACGCAATTAGATTGACAAAACAATATCAAAATACTGTTCGTGCAGTACATGCCCACAAGGGCTATACTTAATTAGTTAAAAGAAAATGGTGACCTTGATGTCTAAGGGATAGGATGTTAAACTTCTGTGATGGGGGTTCTGGATTCAATCCTCGGCCCCAGCAAGATTTATCTGATTGCCAAACCATTCCTTCCCCTTTGACAAGACGTGTTTAGTCAAAACTTGTGAATGCCAGGTCTCCACCGTGGTTCGGATCCCACCTTAAACTGTAGGTCCTCCATTTCATCTCACAATCACCCTACCATTACACATTAGCGTAAGTGCGTGCAACCCAAACGGTTAGTAAGACTTGTTGCTAGTAATAATAGTTAGAATAATATTTTTTTTATTTTAACAGTCATTTTTTTAATGCGGTTTCTAAACACGATTTACATGAACACGTGATTTTTGACTTACCCAAGGACAGCGTATGTTCTGTCTATACCTTTATTTTCATACGAATGAACATTTGGAGCAGCTTTTATAAAATTCATTTTTTTTTCGTTCACCATTGATAACATTTAAATATATTATTTGTGTTATTTTATAAGTCTTGATAGTATCTAACAAAAGTGTCAACTGCAGATCTCATGATTTGAACTATAAATACATGAAAGTAAATATAGTAGATTTTTATAGCTGTCAGATATGTCCATTCATAATAAAATGGGTGAATTGCAAACATTTGGTAATACAAAAATATACACAGTGAAAAATTGTATTTATTGCCCAAGGGATCTAACTAGGGATCTCAAAGAATCGCAAAATACTCCTTTAATCCCTCTCGATCACTTAGATCAGGTCGGTTAACAGAACGCTATGCTGAGCTAAGCTAAGAATTGTTCTGCTGCTGGGAAAAATATCGGACCATATATTTAAATGTGCTGGTTCACACAGAAAGCTATGCTTTGCCTTGATAAGCCGCGCTATGTTTTTTCCGATTGCTGGCCGGGCAATTTTTCCATCTCCCATCTTGAGCCATCTTACGTTGCGAATGCGTATAACGCAGCTTGGGATCCGTGTTAAATAGACGCAGTGCTGGTTAGGCGAAATTAGCCAAAGAAGGGTTGAAGTTTTGTTTTCAATGTGTTTCACGTGTATTTCAGTAATATTCTATTTAGGTTTTATATTAAATAAAGGTTTTTATATTATAATGGAAGCGTTAATTAAAAAAGTCAATCCTCCACCTCCTAAATTTTCTTTATCTTCCAAAACATCTGCCAAAATCAGCCTCTTCTCTTTCTCAGTATTATCATCTGAGCTCAAACAAGATATTATGTAGAACGCCATAACTTAACTTCCCTGGAGCCGACCAGAAAGAAACAACACTGAATTCAGGAGGTGTAAGAGGGAACATTTCTTAGCTTAGCTTAGCATTCTTTGTGTACCGGCCTTAGCTGGAGGTATACATCCATACTCAATTATTTTGTTTCCAAAACCCTAATGAGGTATGGAACTCGATTTCTAAATAAATTTTTTTAAAGGTGTTGTTAGATTAAATTTAATCAAATGTGCTGTCAAGAAATGTAAAACTCAGAATATACAAAGCCATAATTTTACCGGTTGTTCTTTATAGGTGCGAAACGTGGTCTCTTACCTTAAATGATGAAAATAAATGTAGAGTTTTTGAAAACAAGGTGCTTAGTAATATATTTGCTTCAAAAATGAATTAAGATAGGGGGAGTGGAGGAGGGTACATAATAATGAGCTGCATACCCTGTACTCATCACCAGACAATGTTAGGGTAATACAATCTCGCGGGTTTTGGTGGGCAGGTCATGCAGCACGAATGGGAGATTCTAGACACTTGTTCGGGGAATTGGCACAGTGGGAAAATATGACTGGGAAGACCCAGACTCAGATGTGAGGATAACATTTGGATAGACGTGAGAGAGATAGGGTGTAATGAAGTGGACTGGATAGAATTAGCTCAAGATAGGGATAGGTGGCGTACTTTTGTGAGAGCGGTTATGAACTTTCGAGTTTCCAATGCCATAGATTAAGTAATTTGTTAGATTATAATAAACTATCACCATTATCAATATGTATTGTGTATTTGTGATTTTCCGTTTTTCTATAAATAAATATTATAAAATAGTTTTAAGATTCTTTTAGGTTTTCTGTGAAGTAACTTAATAATAAGCTATTGACATATTTTGAAGTAACACTGGTTTTAATTAGGTTTGATTATGATGATTTAGATATTCTTGTGAAGGGCGTATGGAAACATATTGGGTGGGTCGTCCATTGGAGAGGGTTACGATCGTGAAGAGTTTTATAACCCCTGACAAATACGGTCAGCATTTCACTTCATCGATTCTGTCGACCCCTGAATGAAGATGGCAATGAACTATACCAGGGGACATGTGTCGATGTTCCCACACACCCAAACACACACACACATACACACAGGACGCGGTGAGACGAGAAACTGCCAGTTTTACGACTGACGCAGACTGAAATATACTACTACAACCACCTTCAAGCTCAAAAACCACCTAACCTCACCTTGTCCCTTCGGGTGCTTCGTTCGACCAACTCCGCTACACTTTCTTGTCTGGAGACGAATACTTGAAATCTTGAGTCCGATTCTGAAAGAAAGAAATTTCGTTCCGTCATAAAAATTGTTTAAACAGTTTTCATATTTATAAAACCCAAGTCATGGGATCCGCAGCAATCACCATGATTCTTAAATTAATACCTATAAAATAACAATACATGTATCTTTTACCACAACGCCTTACCACACGTTTAACATGTTTGGCATATATACTAGTAACATAAGTGTGTTATAAATGAGGCAGGCTGAATTTAAAGGACATGTAGCCATATTTGCGGGGAGGTGGCGTAGAGAACCATCCTAGATATATTCTACCAGTATTTGAGACCCGAAATCCTCGTCATCGATAATCCAGTCTATGAAAAAAGTAATGACTTAGACCATTTGACTCTCTAGGTGGGTCAATAATATAATAAAATTAATGTTATCATCGTTGGTCGCCATAAAGTTTGTATTTTATAAAATGTTCTTGCTTACAAAATATTACTATACCATAAAGTTGGAATAGAGTGAGGTGGGTGGGGCCCAATCCACATTGGTGCTTAATTGGTTAGAAATATTAGCAACAATATACAGTAGAACAGGGGTCGTAAAACATTTTTAGGCCCCTATCAACTTTTACATTTATCAAAGGTCCCGCGATCACTACTCGTTTCTACTCTATTTCTAATTCATTTACCTTGTATTAATTACTTACTATGTTCCTGCCTTTATAAAAAAAATACATAAAATAAATACAATGTACACTCCGTTTACACTAAAAGGTATCAGTCTTTCCTGGACGGATTAAACAAAAGACCTATCTTTTAAGCTGTACCATAGTAGACTAATGCAAGGTAAGCTTGCCTTTGCGTAACGATATAGTTTTTCTTACGCGATCGACTGAAAATTGCTACGAGGTCGACCTTTTTCCAACCCCTGCAGTAGAACCTTTTTAATTAGAAGTTCGAAATATACTATAAATTCGAACTAACCTTTTTTAGGAGTATCTAGACAGCTGGTACAGAACAACTCAGCCTCAAATTATACAATATATAAATACACATACACTATATATAAATAAACACTAAATTTTCATGTATATACATACATGAAAAAACACTAAATATTCAAAAATAGGATAACAAACTTAGAAATACCAATGTAAGAAAAGAGCAGACTTGAATCAGTCCGTCAGGGTATCACGTGATTATATCGTCACACAGAAGCGATGAGAACCAAGCCTTTACATCCCTTATTCTAGGAAACCCGCTTGCCGCTGGTTACGAGTTCTCCGTTTAATATTTTATTATGCGTCAATAACTCTAACTTTATATCGCATTCTTGGTATATAAAGCTGAATGAATAATGATCGTTAAGTAAGGTTTGAAATAAATTCACATTAAAAAAAATTAACAATGGATCGTTTTAGAGCTATACAAATATTTTGTTTTAAAATTATAGTTAAATGTGATTTTTATTACCGTTGATTTAAATAGATACTTCATGGGGAAGCATACTCGATTGGAATTAACCAATTTTTCAAACCAATCCATGTTGAATTATCTAAATCCTATTGTAGTTTAATTATTTTACAATAGAAGTGTGTTTGGTTTGTTATTCTGTAACCTGTACCATAATGAGTAAAAAGCTTTGCACTGTGATAGACCAAATTAACCAGCTTTTAAAAAACTGTATTTAAGGAGCTCCATTTTTATTTCTCCTCAACACCATGAACCCCTCTCTATCAACCCTAGATACGATAGTTCACAGGTTGTTTCCTTTATTACAATTTTTGTTTTATTCCCTTGAAATTATACTATGATTGTGTTTGTGTATGAGTGTGGAGATAGTCACCCTTCCCCCTCTTAAACTCACCCTGAATTTAAACATATTGGTGGAAACTTGGGTCAGTGCTTCAACTCTGTATGGTCGAATTTTATGGTGAAAAGGAAGTTTAATTTTTCAAACCCCGTCTGGTATCCTGAGGGTGGTTTTCCCTTAAATTGTTCCCACACTCGCATCAATGAATGCTTGTGTATTTACCCTTAAACCTGGTACACACGACACAATTTATTGTACAAAACCGTGTATAAAATCTTGGTCTGTTAATACGACACAATATTTGAATTAGAATTTTTTTTTACCCTGTTTATGGTTAAATAGTCATTAAATGATTTAAATAAAATATTGTATTTTTATAGCTAAATAATCATTAAATTATTTAAACAAAAAATGTATTTTTTATTTTTACACATTTCACAATTTTTTTTATTGAGAGTTTAAACCTTTACTTATATATTTATAAAGCCTTCAACTGTTATATTTTCATAATTATTCAAAGGTAAAAAAAAAAAGTTACCGTCTAGCAGAGAGAGTTATCGTGTATACGACTTGAAAGTTGTAAAATAAAAATGATATATACAACTTCTTCAGAGTGCTAGAGACGTACAGATCTGGATTCTGTGGACCAAACATAGCATTCTTATTAAGACTTCGGACCTTACAGATGCGGCGTACGTAGACGGGACATAACCTTACTTAAGTGTTAGGGTGTGTGAGCACATTGATCCATTGTTACCTGAGCATAGTTTTATTTAATTTATACGCCACTAGAATACATCCGAATGTCTTGAAAACTGCACGTAAAATTTCCACAGGTACTTAAAAGTCGTACCATAGTAAGAAACATCAGGCTCTAGCACTGTAATACCTTTCGTTATGTTTGGACAAAGCCCACTTGCGTTTATTAAAGGTACTTTCGCCTTCTTTTACGACGACTTTTGAAGGGTTTTGAGAAACGTAAAAAAGCTTCCTTACCTTGTCCCTAAATAAGTTTTATGTGCGTTTGTATACGTGCCTTTATTTACTCCACATAGAATATAGAGTAATAAAAAGTTTTTCTTAGAGTAGTTAATTTTCAACTTTCTTGTTTTGCTGCCTACCACTTCTGTAAAAAAGAAATATATATATCATAAATATAATATATATACTATGGATTTTCATGTAGGTTTATTTAAGAAATGGTTATGTGCCCTGTTTCTTATTTATTTCGAAAATAAGTTTTGAAATGATATAAAAAGGATAGTTCATAGTTAATATTTGCTTAGAGTTTAAAAAAATGCACTCAATGCTGCGGGGTACTGGAACGATGAGAAGCATTTCAAATACACAAAATGGCCGCTACTTAAATATGTAGTTCCCAACTATGGCTCATGCCAAAATGAAACATAAGTGAATAAAAAAAGTTTACATATAAAGTTTTCTAACTTAACAAATATATTAAAACGATTATCTTATACAAATTTTAATCGAATATTTTTGAGATAAAAATAAATGGTTGGAAACTAAACTATACTTTTTCATGAAACGAATAGAGTTGACCTATATATTCAATATTCTTGTAACAGAAAATTATAATATAAGTATTATTTTTTTTATTTTTGAAGTTTTATAACGATAATTCTCATAATGAACACCCCATTGTGAGGATGTGTCCTCTCAAGTAGGCGGCGTTTTAGAACAGACTTAATACTTATATACTTAGCCATCAATTCCTCATTGTTAAGGTGGGATGATAATGATTGGAGTTAAGGGCAGTATTTTTGCAGTTTCATATTAAAAATCTCCAAAATACAAGGTTAATCAGGAGAAGACGGAATATATGTTGGGAGATGATAGTATGGGTCATTGTTAAATAAAAAAGTAAATAAACGTGTTATTATTTTAAATAGTTTCATAATACCTGTTTATTTAATCAGATCGTTCAGGTTCAGGACATGCCAACGAAGAGTAAAATATTATACGAGTACATGACTAATTAGTAGGCATATGGTAGTCCCACAGACACACAGACAATATAGTAAAGCTATTATAACTTCGCTTTGGGTTCAGTCTTTATCACTTCCAGCGTTTACAACTTCTGCAGCCGGGAGATGCTTCATTGTTACTCAAATTTGGTCAGTGGATACACAGTCATCAGTGATTAATACCAAACATACTTTTCATCAAATGGAAGCCTCTACCAGGGACAGAATCGGTGGCAGCTCGTGTATAGGCACTGCGGAACTGCAGCCCCTCCCCCTCCCCCCATATTTCCACTTGCTATTATCGATATTATTTATTATAATAAGTCTTTTTTTATTTAATTCTTTCTTTATTTTTGTATTACAATACATATTCCTTAAGATTAATGTCAGTACTTCAATAGCCATCCCCCAGTTTATGAAAAATATACTAAAGTTTTTGTATGGAACTGTGCACTTCACAGTGCCAGTGAAGTGGTGTTTGACTGTTGTGCGCATGATCACATGGGAAGGGGTGGGGCGTAAGGCGGTACTGCCAAGTAGAGAGAGAACTGTTGCTCTCGCAGTGCTGGCTCTGGCGTGATAGTGGAAGGAAGTTTTTTTTTACTCAGCGTGTGTTGTGCTTAAAAACCGTGTACCGTATTCTTGAATGTTATAAAGTGTAGAAGAATGGATAATTAGATTATTATTATTCTGCTTCCAGATATTCTATTTGATTTTTTTTTTGTTCTTTTATTTAACAGATATACTAAATGCGCTTGCAGTACTTTCAATGGAGAAAAATTTCCTCAATTGTCATCCAGAGATCAAGGAGAAAATTAAATAACTTTGTGTGCCAATTAAAACAAGAAGAATGGATTTCATTTTTAAATGAATAGATCAAGCTTGAACTGTAACAATTTAAGTTAAAGTAAGTGAAAAAGTTGCTTTTTTTTGTTAAGATTTTATCAAGTTCCTGAATAGATTTTCTTCTAATAAATCATAAATATATATATATATATATAATAAATATATATATATATATAATAAATATAATATATATACTATGGATTTTCATGTAGGTTTATTTAAGAAATGCTTATGTGGCCCGTTTCATATTTATTTCAAAAATAAGTTTTGAAATGATATAAAAGGATAGTTCATAGTAAATATTTTCTTAGAGTTTAAAAAAATGCACTCAATGCTGCGGGGTACTGTAACGATGAGAAGCATTTCAAATACACAAAACGGCCGCTACTTAAATATGTAGTTCCAAACTATGGCTCATGCCAAAATGAAGCATAAGTAAATAAAAAAAAAGTTTACATATAAAGTTTTCTAACTTAACAAATATATTAAAACGATTATTTTATACAAATTTTAATCGAATATTTTTGAGATAAAAATAAATGGTTAGAAACTAGACTCTACTTTTTCCTGAAACGAATAGAATTGACCTATATATTCAATATTCTTGTAACAGAAAATTATAATATAATTAAGGATTTTTTAAATTTTTTTAAAGTCTTATAACGATAATTCTCATAATAAATACCCCATTGCGAGGATGTTTCCTCTCAAGTAGGCGGCGTTTTAGAACAGACTTAATACTTATATCCTTGGGCATCAATTCCTCATTGTTATGGTGGGATGATAAGGATTGGAGTTAAGGGCAGTATTTTTGCAGTTTCATATTAAAAATCTCCAAAATACAAGGTTAATCAGGAGAAGATGGAACATATGTTTGGAGATTATAGTATGGGTCATTGTAAAATAAAAGAGTAAATAAACGTGTTATTATTTTCAATAGTTTCGTAGATATACATGTTTATTTAATCAGATCGTTCAGGTCCAGGACATGCCAACGAAGAGTAAAATATTATACTACGAGTACATGGTTAATTAGTAGGCATATGGCAATCCCACAGACAATATAGTAAAGCTATTATAACATCGCTTTGGGTTCAGTCTCTATCACTTCCAGCGTTTACAACCTCTGCAGCTGGGAAATTCTTCATTGTTACTCAAATTTTGTCAGTGGATACACAGTCATCGCTGATTAATACCAAACATACTTTTCATCAAATGGAAGCCTCTACTAGTGACAGAATCGGTGGAAGCTCGTGTATAGGCACTGCGGAACTGCAGCCCCCCTCCCCCCCTATTTCCACTTGATATTATCGATAATATTTAATATAAAAAGTATTTTTTTTCTTTCATTCTTTCTTTATTTTTGTAGTACAATACATATTCCTTAAGATTAATGTCAGTACTTCAATAGCTCTTCCTCCAGTTTATGAAAAAGATACTAAGGTCTTTGTATGGAACTGTGCACTTCACAGCGCCAGTGAAGTGGTGTTTGACTGTTGTGCGCATGCTCACATAGGAGGGGGTGGGGAGTAAGGCAGTACTGCCAGGTAGAGAAAGCACTGTTGCTCTCGCAGTGCTGGCTCTGGCGTGATGATGGAAGGAAGTTTTTTTTAACTCAGCGTGTGTTGTGCTTAAAAACCGTGTACCATATTCTTGAATGTGATAAAGTGTAGAAGAGTGTAGAATTAGATGATTATTCTGCTTCCAGCTATTCTATTTGATTCATTTTTTTTGTCTGTTCCTTTATTCAACAGAAAGACTAAATGCGTTCGCAGTACTATCAATGGAGAAAAATTTCCTCAATTGTCATCCAGAGATCAAGGAGAAAATTATTGAACTTTTTGCGCAAATTAAAAGAAGAAGAATGGATTTCATTTTTAAATAAATAAATCAAGCGTGAACTGTAACAATTTAAGTTAAAGTAAGTAAAAAGTTTGGGTTCTTTGTTATGATTTTATCAAGTTCCTGAATAAATTTTCTTTTTATACTCGTTTTTTTTCCTTTTACACAATTTTAAAACAAAGGTTAAACCTTTTCTGGAGCAGCAACCCCACTAATTTTAGCTACAAGCCGCCACTGGACGGAATCGATAACAGCCGAAACAATTTTTTTGTCTGAGAAAAATACGCATCAAATTGTAGTAAGTGATTTCCAACAGCGTTTTGTAGAGAATGTGTGATTTGGTGTTATAGGTCTCTAACTTAATTGGTGGTGCTATCATGGACAGGCACAACATACCTAAAATTGCTGATATATAAATTGCCAGAACTTCTGAAGGATATTCCTTTGGTGACACGGTAGAGAATACTATCACCATGGTGGGGCTTTGCCACTTCATGCTCGTGCAGTGATGCAAAAACCCCAAACCAAAATTCTCTGGGCGATGGATTAGCCGGGGTGGTTCCATTATTTGGCAGCCTTGCACTACATATTTCACTCCCTTTGATCATTGTTTATAGAGATGATTTAAAACGTAAGCTAACCAAACAAAGCAGAACACACGAGAATAAATGATTGCTTGCACTTTGTATACTGCTACGCTTATAAAAAATAAAACCCGGCACGCTACAATCAGAGAAACGCCACACAATCTTAGTACATAAGGTCTATTGTTTATTGGCGTTCACAAATCAACGATTAGTGCGTAGCACATGCAACATTCGTGTTCAATTCAAATATAATCATGTGTCTCCGAAATTATTGAGAATAATAAACATGTCCATATACACGGTTTTTTTTTCATATGACTCATACTATCATCTTTCAAAATATTTCCCTCTCTGACTTATCCTGTATATTATATATATCTCCAATATAAACATAGAGTTTAATTTTCTTCACATGGTGACCTAAATAGTTGTTAATATCAGTTATGGGTGTCCTGGAATTTAATGACAACTTTTCTCTTTATTTAAAAAGTTGTTCATTTAATGCTAGCTAATATGCTCATGTTAGACATTCAATAACTGTTTAGATGACCATGTGTAGAATATTTTGATGTATTTTGCCTAAAAAAAAATATTTTCTATGAAAACAAAAATTAAAACCACTAATATTTTCTCACATCTCGCCGGTGAAAACTCAAGTTCACCACTGATACATTTTTTTGGTCGTGCTGGGAATCCAAACCCTGTGAGTCTTTAAGCCCAGTATAGACCTATAGAAGCTTTATCGACTGAGCTACAGAATCTAATTAGGAAATTAGGGTGAAATTTACTATCTGTTCACATTTGTGTTAACTTCAGCCTCACGAATACAATCCTCTATCGTCTAGTTTATAGCTCAGGTTAATAACGTCTCTAAGTCATTAATTCGAGGAAAGCATTCCATGGCCTGTTTAGTGAATGCCGGTCGTTAACTAGGCATGAAATCAAACGAACGGGTGGGGGAGTGGAGGGGAACCTTTAAGCACGCCAAACTAAAGAGAGACGTACAGACGCGGCGGAAGGAAAGTGGATAGTAAAAGGAAGTGTTTTTTACTTGAAAAAAAACACAAGATTCTTACTATGCTAGTGAATTGGGAATCGGAAGTATAGATCCCACTTGAGTCATCCGCACATTGCTCTTAACGTTATTTGTAAACGCTCGCATCTTAACAGTTGAGCCTGTAAAGTATCATACGTAGAATATTAAGAGAGCTTATATTTAGTTTTAACTCGCTTCGGTAGTCAAATTTTTTTTTCTTGACATTCCGTCTTAGTATTGGTTCGAGTTATATGCCTATGTACTAAATACGCTAATGAGTTAAAGATGAGTATGGTTCTCTTTATATTAAGTATACCTGGATTTGCGTGGAAGAAGAGTGGAAAACATTTCTGAAAAATAAACATCAGTACATCCGACCAGGATTCGAATCCCAATCTCCCGCCCCCCTACCCCCATCGGCAGTCTAGTCTTTTGTCAGAGTAAAGCTTTAGACCAGGATTGGACAACGTTTTTGCTATCGCGAGCCATATGGGTATAAAAAATCATTTATTGAGCAGGTTTGGAAAAAATATGTAGACAAAATTCTAGATTTATCATATAGTAGTTAGTTAGGCTATATTTTATGAACACAATTTGTTCGTTTGTCCAATATTTTATATGCCAGATAAAGTCAGTCAGATAGCCTGATCCAGCTCGCGGGCTGTAGGTTGCCGACTACTGCTTTAGACCATGTGGCCACCGAAGCAGATCAAGTAGTCTTAGAAGTCACTCCAGATATAGACTGGGCTGCAGAAAACGGGGTTCAAATCCTGGTTGGATGTAATGAGGTTATTTTTTCTTGAATGGTTTTCCACTCTTCCCTCACATGTATGTGGATACACTTATATTGGTTTCAACCTTTACAATATTTAACACATTATCGCGATTAGTATAAATGCTAATAGTATGCACTGACCATTTTTTTTAACGTGCTTTGCGAGAAAAGTTTTAACCCAGTTTCGAATGCTTATTACACTTTTAAGATGGTGGTTAATTGTTATAGATATTAGTTTCATAGTTAATTAATAGGCCAATGAAGTAGAGTTCTTATAGTTTTCTTATATGTTTAGAAATAGTTATTAATTATGTCACTTTCATAATTGGTTGTTAGCTCTAGATTTAATAAACCTATCTCAGTATAGGGATAGGTGGCGTAATTTTGTGGGTAATTCAATGAAATTTCAAGTGCGGTCATGAAATTTTGAGTTTCTAATGTCATAAAACAGGGACGGTACGCTAGCCTGTGGGTGAAATGCTGGTATTATTATTATTATTATTATTATTATTATTATTATTATTAGCAACGCGTCTTACTACCCGTTCGGGTTATACGCACCTACGCTAATTTTTAATGGTAGGGTGATTGTGAGATGAAATGGAGGACCTACAGTTTAACGTGGAATCCGAACCACGGTGGATAGGCTGACATTCCCCACATTCACAAGTTGTGATTAATACACGTATTGTCAGAGGTGAAGGAAGGGTTTGGTACTCAGATAAATCTGTGCTGGGACCGAGGGTTGAACACCTTACCCCTAGACCACCAGGTCTCGCTGGTAGTAAAAACGATTAAACATTAAATACATATTTTTCCGAATATGGTATAATTTTGGAAGTCAATAATATTTCGAGAGCCATGTCATTCGTTGTCATGTCTCCATGAATTTTGTGAAGTCAAGAGCTATAAATTGTCTTGGCTAGCACTTATGTGTATCTTTAGTGGTGTTGAATATAACAAACTATGAACCAAACGTAAATATCTTGACTAGCAAATTACAAACACATGTTTCAAACTAATCTGGAACAGATTATGTAAGTTTCTCATTTTAACATATACGTTCGACGTTGTAACTTTGAGTTATTGAAATTAATATTGTATAGACACTCACTTTTACAGTTTAATACATTTTCCTTCTTTAAAATGTAGGCATTATTAAAATGTTAAAAATTGATTTGAGCTATTTATTGAATTCAATAATATTCAACAAAACACTCACTAAAAAAAACGTAAATAGGAGGTAGAAATCTGGACTACTTCAAAATTCAGCGACACATTGTTCGAAAAAGTTTCACCATCCTTGCCATAGAGTAAGTATTACACTGGCCAAGTTTTGGTAGTTTCTCGTTGTACAATCCTGAGTTATCTGTGGCAATCCCAAAACAATCATGGTAGTTAATAAATCAAATACTGGAGACAAAATAATACCTTGTTCACAAACTGAGTGCACAAATTAACGCAGCCCATTAACAAGGCAATATTTACCTAAGCACGATCATAAAGTAAGATAAACGAACTACCAAACATTGTTCAGAGATATTTAGGGTAAAAGAGCACCATAGTTCACCAAAGAGAATAAATAAATAATACGCTTTGTTTCAGAAACATATTGAATAGTAAGCATCACAGTTTTATAAAGAGTATCATGGTTAAGTTAGTAGCTCAATTAATATTAGGTTAGTTAGTAAAAAGTGTATTTAACATAATTTAATCAACAGCATTTATTTTCCCTGAAATCACAGAAGAAATAGTTACATAAAAGTACCTGATAGCTTATAACAATAGAGATTTCTGAAAACATTAAATAAAAACATATAGTAGATTCTGTATCTGAAGAATTCTACCTTTCAGTATAATGTGTGCAATTCAAAAAGTAATATTATTGAAGAAAGCAATGCCATATTTATTTTCTCAAATATAAACTACACGCATGAGAAAGCAATCCACATTTACAGCACATGTGATGCGGTGAGTTTTCAACGCACAATCATGTGGTATCATACTTCTTTTAATCCAATAAGGAACTAAAATATAGATTGAAAAAGTTTGTCTCTTAGGTTCATTTTCCTTGGGGGTAAACCAATACAATACCCAAAGCACAGGAAAAAAAAGAAGCCAGTAGTGAGTTAAACCTATCGAACGTTTATAGGGGGTAAGTAGAAGGAGGTGGAGGTTATTTTTTAAATCGTTTGTCCTGGAACCATCCCCCCCCCCCCCCCGGGGGCATTAAAAAAANATTTGTTTGAGTGAAATAAAATGTTTAAGAGCATTCATCATCGACCAGACTCATCCCTCGGTTCGCGCGAAGTATGGGAGTAAAAGGGAAAAGAAAATACCAAAGTATGCCAGAAATGTGAGAAGTGCTTTCGTATTTGAATGATAATCGAAATTTTTCACAGTGACGATGGGGACAAAGCGACAAAGTTTCTAGTTAATTACTTCAATACGTCTTATGACAGAATAAATATTTTTGCACGGTGCTTATCTTATCTCTTTTCTTACGAATCTCTGCCAAATACCTATTCTGTTTTATCAACCATTCCCGCGTGAAATAAATATTTTTGCACGGTGCTTATCTTATCTCTTTTCTTACGAATCTCTGCCAAATACCCATTCTGTTTTATCAACCATTCCCGCGTGTAGCCCTTCACACCTCCCCACCCTCCCACACCCACCACGTCTAATTTTTTCAAACAAAAAACGTTACTGCAGATCTTATTATAACACTTTATATTACATGACCTTTATTTTAATTTTTAAAATGCTTGAAACAAAAAATAATAATTCAAGATTAATAGAAGTATTCCCGAATGCCATTAAATGCAGTTTATTTTTTCTAATATGTGTTTCATTTAAAAGAAACGGGAGTTTAAGTATACATAAGCTAAACAAAAATAGTACTATGGGTTATTTATTAGTAAGAAGAACCTATTATTGTGTGGTGCTAAAACCAATTTTGGATTTTATTAAATTATAATAGAGATTTACTATAAAAACAAACACTTTTACGACAGAGTCTAGCGGCTTATCCTGTAATTGACATTAGCTCGTCTACAAAAACTTATTATATAGAAGTACATTAAGTTTTTGAAATTGCTGTTGTTTCCAGGAATATTATGTTTTATTACTTTTTGCACCGCATCTTACTTCCCTTCCGGGAATTCACATTCTAATGAGATAAGGATGAAGAGGGGAGGAACTAAGCAGTGGGAGTTTTGGAAAAATAGCCATCCACAATTCATACAGCCAGGACTCGAACAACGACTGACAAAGCAGAAAACGTGAGTTTAAAACCTGGGTAAGTATTTATTATGTGAATGCGTACGCAGGAATTTAAATATATGAACTATTAAACAAAATTTGACAACAAATTGTATTTGTTGACCATCTTGGGCACAATGGCAATAAATCTAATCAAATTTAATAAATTTATTGACTGAACACATATCTACAAAAAACTAAAATCCTAAGCAAATATTTATTCTGCCTCTTGTAAAACCAATCATGAATTTTTCAAATGCACTTCTGCTGTTTCTGCAGCAATAGCCACATCAGTTTCACGGTCTTCATTGATAGCCCCTGAAAACCTCACAAAGGGAGAGTTTGCCGCTCAAGAGGTATCATGACACACAGAAGAACTTCTTGTGGAGCCTTGCCAACTGTTCTTGGATGATCATTGCCCAAAGAGAAGGTACAATGGATGAGAAAGAAGGGAAATGAATCAGCTCGTTGAACAGTTTTGAGGAACTGTGTATAGGACTAACCAAGGGAGGGTTTTTGGATTGTTGTCAGGGTGTAGTGATTGACGGTGTGAGTGGATGGTTGGGCGGAATGAGAGGGGGAGACCAGGTAGGACGTAGAGGTGCACCTTTACTTCACCTTGCGGCACATGCACTACCCTCGACATATATTGGGGAGAATCTTTACGCTCATCAATAGTTTCAAGAAGATGCTTTTAGAAAGGAATAAGTTTTCTTAGAAAGGCTATGAGGAAAAAATATAAACTATTCTCGATATAAAATTAAATAAAAATAATACAACACACTCGTAGATACTTTCTCATATAGTCGGATATAGTTTACAAAAAAATATTTCAAAAATCACTCATTCGTAAGCTTCCTTCAAATTTATTTTTATTAGATAAACAAGCATACATTTTTATCCATCGCATAAAAAACTCACCAGAGACCAATTTTAAACCAATCACATAAAGCCATATTAAAAAATACCCTGTTTTCATAAAACGATATATTAATAAACTACCCATAAACATATTTATTCCTAATATATACGTAATCAGTGTTATTTTGCATGCCAAAAACTCCCCAGATAGCCATTTTAGTCAAAATTCATTAAAAAAAATTCAAAAGAGTTTGAATTTAAAAAAATCAGTCATTAGTAAACTACTCTTAAGTTATATTTTCCCCAAAATAAATATTCATTGATATTTATTATTTCAAAGACTTTCTATAATGCTTAGATATTCATGTCAAACAAACTCACTAAAGCAATTTTATTAATTTTATGAATTTTATTAGTTTTGAAAAATCATTCAAAAGCTAGCAAACCTTTATTTAACGATTATAAACCATATCAAAAACATATATAGTCTAAATATCAAGTGTGTATATTACATATTAAATTAATTTGGCTTTAGCCCCAGGCCCAGACAAACCGACAGGCATAAGGACAGACTGGACATTAAGACCCATTATTTGCATTCGTTGGCACATTTAGCTTTAAAATTTATCATAGCCTTGAGTCCAAAAATGTTTACGATTACAATTATTTATCTATCTGAGAAATAAAAATACAATTTTGTTATTAAAGGTAGATTGCAACTATAAACGCAGTTTTATACTTGCTTTAGGCTTAACGCTCATTAATTAGCCCTATCCGCTATCTACACATTAATAAAGGGAAGAGTCTATATGTCTCTCATGAGCATAACACAATATCTACTGCACGCAGAGGTATGGCATTTTTAAAAGTAGTACTCTCTGTGCATGAACATGTGCACCACAAATCTGGATTTTTTCAAATTTTTACTAATTTTGTTTAACCAATTAAAAACTGGGTCAGGTCCCGAGAAACGCAAGGTTTAAAGACACTAACTTTATCGTTACCTCCCACGTACAATCATTAAACTAGAAACATCTCTCCCGAGCAACGCCAGGTACTTCAACGAGTATACATTAAGTAGAGAGAATTAACTAGCATTCGCCTAGATAGAGAATCAAAACGTAAATATTGATAAAAACTCCTTATTATTGATTGAAAAAGATTTGAATTTGGTAAAGTTTTTGCCATTTAAGCAAAAATTACAGAAGTATATGAATTATCATCGATTACTTATTTTATTGAAAATTTTTAGTTTTGAGATAGGAATTAGCAGCTTAGTTTCTGTAAAAACCAATCTAAATTGTCTTTTTAATACTTGGTTTTAATTCTAGATCTTAAAAGAATTCTTACTACCTAATTAACTAATACACAGTATATTTCTAGGGCAATATTATCATAGATATAGATTTACGCTACCTTTACCTTGAAGGCCTATTACGTCTACAAATAACATTATGGTCCTATCTTATAAGCTGCACAATAGTGCAGCCCTTTGAGGTAAGCATGCTACCTTTTAGATAGAAGTAAACGGAATATAAGTCCATCTGTAGGTCAATACAAAGCCTATCTAAATAATCAATCCATGTACACACACTGTAATATTATTTTTGAAGAAGAATCGAATTATATTGAATAATATAAAACCAGCTCTTATTTTGAGATAGTATAACTGTGTTTGTAGCAGATAAAAAGGCCCCGTATATTTCTTATACAACTACTTGATTCACCGTGACTCGAGAAGTTACATCTGATAGCATTCACAAGTACCCACCAAATACAAGAGGTTAGCTTCCTAAATCATTCATTTGACACGCCACTCGAAAAAAAAAGGAAAGAAGAAAAAAAAATGCAGGTAGAATAAAAATTACGAGTGTGTTTTTGTCTGCTTCAGAACCTTCGCTCATGCTTCACGAAGAGACAGCTGCTGGCTGCTCACGACAAGTATGGACCGAAAGAAAGAAAGAAGGAGGGGGAAAAAAAAGTCTGCACAATCAAACTTATTGTTTGTATGTCGTTCTTGGTTCTGGTCCCAAACAACATAATCATTATTTCTGTTTTGGTGGATGAGTAGGGGGGATGGGAGGGGGCAAGGAAAAGGTCCATTCTAACAATGTTCTAAGATTACAATACAGGAGTTGGGCCATGTTAATTCTTGTTTTCAAAATCTCTCCCCTTTCTCTGCTCTCCCTTCTTTAAGATTCCACAAACACCCCTATGCCCCCACCCCACTTTTCTATATACTCTTTATATCTTTTGGTTTTTCCTCAATACAAGTCGGCAAGTGTGGGGAGGGGAAAGGGGATTTTACACTCCCCAATCCCTCACCCTAAGGAGTGATTGAAAGAAACCGAAGCAACCGGGTGTGCTATGTTGTGTGTGTGTTTGTGTGCGCACATACATAAAGCATGTGAGGGGAGGGGGGGTCTGAAAAAAAAATAGAATAAAACCCTTGAACGGCTCGACCTATCGTCACCACAAGAAACTGACCTTTTGCGGTTCTTCTGTGCCTAGAGGCTGTCTGGGGAGCCAGGGCCTAATATATACATCCCAAACTTTGAACGCTATTTCCTCGGGATGAAAACGTTTTCGCATCAGGTTGCTTTAGTGAAGTCGCTGTAAGAAGGTTTGTATTTGGAAGTTACTGAATTTACTATGGTTACTCTCAATCATGTGTCTACTCATATTATGTTCTACATATATCACTATCAAAAAATTGTATCCCTACCAATCTAATAATTTAAAAATTCGTAAAGTAGGGCCCACGTATCCGTTGATTCAGTATCCGTGGTTTCAGCTACCCACGGTTTACCGATGCCCAATTGTATTTGCTTTTAATTAAAGAAAATATTGGTTAATAAGTTTAAAACCACGCGGCTTGGGATGTGGTATCGAAAGAAAAGTATCGATACTGTGTTTATTAAAAGTACCAGAAGAATATCAATACCGTGCTAGTATCGAAAGAAAAGTATCGATAACAAAGTATCGGTATCGACATTTTAATCTGGAAAAAGTGTGTTTATCTAGTATTAATAATCTCTTACCCGCTTTGGTGTCCGCGTGGTCTAATGCGATAATATCGTGTTGGACTAGACTGCCAACGATAGGGAGATTGGAGTTCAATCCCGGTTGGGTTCAATAAGAGTGGTTTTCCCTAAATGGCTCTCCACTCTATCACCAACCAAATGCGGGTGCGTTTCATCTAAATTAAACCTCCCTAATAAATAACCCATTAGGGTAATTAGTACATAGGCATATAACCTGAGCCGGTAGTAAGACGTGTAACAAAAAAATCTCAACATTTGTATCAGCATTGTATTTTCATTTTTATTCAAAAACTGAAAATTATAATGGTTTTAATAATTTAACACCAATTTTACTAGATGCCTTTTCGCTAACACTTTTTATAAATACCACGTCTTACTACCCGTTCTGGCCATACGCTTAAGTACTGATTACGCTAATCGGTTAGAAATAGAAAATATTGAGTTTGGGGGAAGTTAACCCGCATTTGCGTGGAGGGAGATTGGAAAACCATTTAGAAAAAACCACCCTCAGTTCATCAGACCGAGATTTTGACATTGAACCACCTATCCTTGGCAGTCTAGCTCAACACGAAACTAGTGCGTTAGCCAACTATGCCACCGAGGTGCGTGGTAAATCATATAGTTAGCGTCTAAATGATAGGATCATATATAAGATATGCCACGGTGAAAAAAATTTCGTAAATTAATGGAAATTTTGTATTTATTTTCTTTGTTGATATTTCATGAGATTAATCAGTCCTAGAGAAGTAGCATTTAAATAATGATTTCTAAATTAATTCTTTAATTTATATAAATATAAGAAGGGTGTACTAATACTTATAAAATAAACTCCAAGTAAATAACTTATGTACAGTACAAGACGAATTTAATAAACCAAAACATTGTTTGATAAGTTAAAAGCTATTCACACTTTAAATAACTATCCAAATCCCAAATGTTTAGGTGTATTTATAAAACAAATCAATATTGATTTATAAAAAAGCTTGCATTGATATCCAATTACAAGGTTTTAATTAAATTTAGTTACTAAATTGTTGTGTCAATATAATTTATATGAGACGTAAGTAATTATCTAGTGCCAATTTTATAAATTGTAATTAGATTTTAGTTGCCTGTATGTACAATTATTGACGGATGAAGATGTGTAAAAAACAAAATATTTTATGAGATAACGTATTACGTACCTTTTTTTTTATAGTTTAAAATGTATCTCAAAAAGAGAACATTGAAAGTAAATGCGTGATGTTTTATACATTTGGAACTTAATTTTATAAATATGAACCAAGCCTTGCTTTTTTTAATATCAAATAAATTAAGAAGGTAGCCGTAGCCTCGATACTTTTTAAGGAGACACCGGACTTTTTACAACGCTGGCAAAAAGTGGTATCTGGCAACAATGTTTACTTGGATAAATATGCCGGTGAGTGTACGCGTGCGTGTGTGTATATATTTATGTTCACTTCAGGAGAGAGTCGCGCCAGTAAGTTATTACATTGTATTTTTCCTCTGCTTTATGTCGTTTCACTTGTTTGTTTTTTTGGTTCCTGCAACGTTTTATGAGCACGACATTCTTTGTCTACAGTCTGCACTTTGGCTCATTTCTCAAAGAGAAACGGAATTGATTGGCTGGTTTTATTATCATTATCATCATTATTACTATTACTCTCAAGGAGTATGATCTCTTACAGCTACTATTGCGGTATCCATACAAATAATGCGACCCTAATTTCAGAAATCAGATTTCAAAGTAAGCCTTTTTTTAGAATGTTCACATTTGTTTGTTAAATTCTCGATAGACCATTTCCAAATATTATTTTAAAGAAGTTTTAAGGCTTTTTTTTGTAGCTTATGGTATTAAACAAAATTTAAAATAATGTTAAGTAGCGTTTCATATTGATTAAAGTGTAACTTTAATATAATATGTCAATTTATAATAATCTTAACTTATGGTATTAAACAAAATTTAAACTAATGTTAAGTAGCGTTTCATATTGATTAAAGTGTAACTTTAATATATCATGTCAATTTATAATAATCTTACAATTAAAAAAATAATTATAATTGTGTAAAGTAGATTACGATGATTAGATTGAGTTTGATAAAATTTGATCAATATAATTAAAAAATACAAAATTAGGTTTCAAATTCTGCCGGTGTTGATGAGTAGATTAAATTTTTTAATTAACAGAGTTTATTACTACTCGTTCGAGTTACGCTTATGTACTAATTACGCTCATTTTTTTTAGGAATCAAGAAGGTTATATTAATAGGAGGTTTACACGCATCTGCTTGAAGGGAGAGTGGAAAACTATTTCGAAAAAACCACCCTCAGTATACCTGACCTAGATTCGAACCTCAATTTCCCCGTAATCGAAAGTCTTGCCTGCAAGAATAACATATCAATTAATTATTATATTTACAAATAATAAAATTTCATTATGGCCACTAAATACATTAAATGGCAACATCTAGCTTCAGGTTTACAATCTTTGCAACAAAGCGTGTTTTATATGTTATTGTTTAGTTACATAAATAATTAATTAATATTTTAACTTTTCCATTTAAAGTCATGAAAAAATATGTACCGTCTCACACATGCGCAAAAACCACTAAAACATTTTCATTGCTCAACCATACACTCCGACGTATAAAGCTAAACTGGGTTTAAATGCAAAGGCCTAACTTAAGCCCCACTATCTTTAGATATGTAAAGGAACTATCTTTAAAGGATATCGTCTGCGCAACCGATAATTCTGCTTGTTTTAGTTAAATCTTATCTAAAATCTTTGCAGCGGTCCCAAGTTATATACTCGAGAGGGTTCGTCCATCATTGTTACAGTCAACAAGAGATTAATTAATTTATTCAGGTTAATTTGAATAAACCCCACCCACTTCCTTTATGACCCCAGGTGTTGGTGACTCTTGATTGATAGTGTAGCGACGACGGTTTATCTGAGAGTTGGGAGGCGAGGAAGGGGTGAGACCTCGTCCATATTGTTGTCCCCTTGGCGGCCTCAGAGCGAGGTCCGCCTATCAAAGTTGTTCGTCCAAACCCTGGATAGGAGTTATATTGGAATAAATATCCAGCTCAAAACGAACATCGTTCACAAATAATTGTATTTTGTTATCCACTGGACACAATCGGTGTGTGATTGAATGTGTGGGAATATTAATTTATTCCGAATAAACATATGTTTTATATTTTTCTAATATAAAAATGTAATATGAATAGAAAAGTGCATTCAAATATACTATAAGAAGACACGTAAAGAGTTGTAGAAAGACAGTTTATTAAATACAAACGTATTTTTTTTCGTTAACCGTTAATACAATTTTAGTATATTATTAATTTTAATTTATCGAAATTGATACTAAAAGTGATAGCTGTAGATCACGTGGTCTGACCTATAGATTTATGAAAGTACTTTTAGATGCTTTGTACGTACAAACATGTTCTTTATATATAGTTTAGTAATGTTTGCTAAAATTAGTATTTTCCTCTATAGCTATAGTAACATTATTATTTTGGGGTATATTTATACTTTTATTTTAGGAATACGTATGAAAATTGCTATTATTTTTTTCTAAGAATCAGTCTAATTAAAAAAATAAATCAAATATTTGTTACAGTTGTTTGTTCATTGGTGTTCCTTGTGTATAGTATGAAAATGGAACTAGAAATTAATCACTTCATTAAAAAAAAAAGAAGTTAAAACTGTTACAAGTAATTTGCACAGGCCAAAATAACAAAAATCGACACAATAAAATATATTGGAAAACTTGATGGCTTAGAAATGCTTGTAAAATAAAATCTACAGTCTAATAGATTTGACCCGAATTAAGTCTACTTTGGAAAAACCTGAGGTTTTCCTCAAATTTCTATACCTTGGCATTCCTTTAGGTGGAAAAAGTTGGTAGACACATCACTAAAAGATGTTCTTGTCATGTCCAAACCTAAAAAAACAACCACCCAGTAAACTAAAAAATTTTGTACGACGGTGTAGACTAGAACCCCTTTAAACTAGATCTTTTTACTCGCCCCTGTTTTTACTCAATTCTACTTTATAGTTCCCGTCCCGAACTACTAAAACCTCCCGTGTTTTTATTTTATTTACGGGGTGTACTTGAGTTTATTGCCTTAGCGCCGGTGAAATGCTTGGGTTCCCCTTCTATCTAGAGGGGGTTGGTGGGGCTAGGGGTTGGAGGGGGTGAGGACAGTAACTAGAGACAAACTACAGTCTAAGGGAGATGGCCGGACACCATCGATTATGGAACCTTTTCGATTCGTTGGGTTGCGTCATACATTCGCAACAGAGTGGGCGGAACAACCACGATGAAAAGTATTCAGGGTGAAATAACGGGGACATTCTATCAAATATAACAAACTAAAATACATTTAAATAATGTAGAAATTATGTAGAAATATAGGCCTACTGTACCTCCTAGTTTTGTGGCGTATATGGTTTAATTTTCATAGGAATAGCCTTTCGTGGCTAAATTTAAAAAAAAATAGGTTGCCCCGTCTTTTCCTTAGACCATGCGACCACCGAAGTAGGTTATATGCAAGTGTCTGTAGGTAATGTTTAGCTAAGAATTTATTTTATGGTTTTTTTACTTTAGTGACTGTAAAGCTCGTCTAGTAGAAGAGGAACAGATTTCATAAGGAAATAATCTCTTGATTGGCCGCAAAGTGACGGATGGGAATAGCGCGAGAAATCTGAAAAGTACGTAGGGATTTTATTGATAAATGAGGTGAAAAATTTGGTCAATGAGCGTATAAATCTCGGTTGGGGGGTTGTGGTTAAAAGAAGACGATCAAGATCTATCCGATGGAACGTTCTTGTGAGAGCATTTTAACCGATTTTATTAAATACTTGAAGTTTCTTGGCTAATACTCAGAACTTGTCCAAAGCTTAAGGTTGACTTTTAGAATCAAGTTATTAAAAATTTAGAGGAAACAATTAAACGTCTGAGATTGAGGGTGTGAATGGGGTGGAGGTTTGGGGAAAAGGGGGGGATGGAGACCAATTAAGTATTTTGTTGAACCAGGTTGGGTGTTGTTTGAGTGATTAGTGTCACTGTGGTGTTAATTTTTTTATTAAAACAAATACAAAATGAATTAATTAGATATATGTCATTTAATTTGATTCAAATTATAGTTCCAACAGTTCCTAAATATATCATAGGCATCGCGTAATTTAAACAGAGCTTTTGAGCTTCATTTAAAATGTTCATGTTCAAGTATTACTACGCCCATAACAAATATAAAAGCACTGCGAGATTGGGGAGATTTCTATTTTAAATAGTTTCCTGTCTGACAATCGAACGAAAAGAAAAAATGATTATTTAGTGGTGCACGATTGGTTTAAGCTTTTATCAGCAGGTAACGGGAGCCAGCAACATTGACGTGTTAAGTACACATAAAACACAACTAGAAAAACCTAACAAGAGAACTTCCGACGATTGCTTGTAGTAAAAGAACATCGTTAGAAAGAGGAGTGTTAAAATTTAGGAAGAGAGTGAGGGGGAGAGGAGGGGGTAAGAAAAAAATCTCGTTTAGTCTCCACCGTCAAACCACGAGAGGAATGGAGGGTAGACAAAAAAGAAAGAAAGAAAGAAGAGTAACAAGAAACGTGTCAGAGAAAAGGGAATAGGCTGGAGGCATCACGTTGCTAATGTAATTTATACTTCTCCAGGGGTTTCTTTTTTCATGAATGTGTACCAAGTAAATAATGCATGGCTTCAACAAGACATGGTAAGGGGTGGGGGTAAGAAAGGGGGTGTATGGAATGGGATCGTGGTTGAGGGGCAAATGAAAACTTAAACTAAAAACAACAACGAAGAAATACTTATCTACTGTACATGTGAAGATTACCGCATCATCTTGTGAAAGGTAAATGCGAGTGTGCTTAGTATTTACCCAGTGGTGAATAAGGTCGCTATGTTGAATAGTAGGATATGTCTGAGATAGCACCAAAGATACACATGCCATGTTCACTTTTTTCCCCCCCTTAGTGTGATACGTGTTCTAGATATATACAAGAATCGTGTTTGGACCTCCGAGAATGCTGATGAAAAACCTCACCCAAGTTTCTCTACAGCGTTCAAATTAAAACTAGAGCCCTCCCTCCAACCCCCCCCTCACATTTCCCCTTTTCCAACAAACTCAACTTCCCCCCTTCCTACCTCTCTGTCCTTCAGAACAGAGCCCAAAACTTCCCTCATTAGAAGCCACTTGTTCTTCGTGCAACACACTTCCTAGATGTTCTTCTACTCCTTTTAGAGCACCGTAAGAATGGATCATTGGGCCGTAACTGTAATTTTTAGAATGTTCCTACATAAGGCTAGAAAAAATTGAAATCTTAGATTTGTAAAAAAAAACACCTTAATTTATCCGTTTTATTAAATAAAAAAACAATCAAATATTTGGCTTGGGTATTAGCAACCGGCAAAAAAAAAGTGTTAGGAATTTATTTGTAATGGATTTCATCAATGCGAGAGATATTAAGGGAAGTTTTTTTGTCTCTATGTGAAGGTATTTCTTTCCTGCTAACTATTCATCTAGATTTATTTTAATAATATTTAGCACCGCGTCTTACTACCCGTTCGGGTTTATACGCTTTAAGTACTAATTACTCTAATGGATTAGGAATTGGGAAGGTTATATTAGAGGAAGTGAACCCGCATTTGCGTGGAGGGAGAGTGGAAAACCATTTAAGAAAAACCACCCCCAGTTCACCCGACCGAGATTCGAACCTCGATCTCCCCGTCCTCAGCAGTCGAGCTCAACACGACAAGCGCGTTAGCCAACTACGCGACCGAGGCGGGTTATTCATCTAGAAAATAATTATTTTAACTTCAGTATATTAATCTTGTTTGGAGAAATAACGTGTATTGGAAAATACACATATATTTTAATGATACATATTATATATTTAAAATGTGTATGTACAAGACTAAATTACATAGATCGTTTAGTAAACTAATGTTTCAATTTTGGTGTAGTACTGTAATGTTAAATGTTTATTAACATAAGTGATTAAACGTACTTTCAAATTATATTAAATAAATATTACCCTTTTGTTAAATATTTTGTTTCCTGTTATTAGCATAATATTATTGCTGCATTACCTACATAAACCTAAACGTCACTAGGACCCCCTTACGATCTAACACCCCCGTGAAAACCAAAAATACACCCCTGGGGGGCAGTACCTCCCAGGTTGGAAAACACTGGCCTGGTGGAAGATGAAAAATACATATTGAAATGTACTTATGGAGTTAATGTGATAACCAAATTTGGTTAAATCCCATCTATTACTTCAAAATCAATATCAGGAACAAACACACCGAATACGTATATCCTTGTTACGTGGAGAATGTCTAAAAAAATAAAGTTAATTTAAGTAAAGTTTCATCAAGCCTGATTGGAAAGTATGTTACTCTCTACAGTGTTTTGTTTACATGTAATATGGAGTGTTATTTAATAAATTTGTAATATTTATATTTTATAAATGGTTCCTTCCCTCTTAGTCCGTTTCAAGATATGGTCACCACTTCCTCCCCCCTCGCTCTTCTTTCCACAATATTATTTCTTATCATACCTCCAGGGAATATTAGCCCTTCCCCCCTAAATTCCCTTCCATTCTCTGTCTTTGACTGTCAGAATCAATTGCGTTAAAAATAAACTTTATTAAAAAAATGGGTGACCTGGTGGTCTAGGGGTAAGGTGTCAGACTTCTATGCTGGCGGCCGGGGTTCAATCCCCGGTCCCGGCAAAGATTTATCTGATTACCAAACCTTTCCTTCACCTCTGACAAGACATCTTGTGAATGTGAGGAATGCCAGGCCTCCACCGTGGTTCGGATTCCACGTTAAACTGTAGGTCCTTCATTTCATCTCAAAATCACCCTACCATTACACATTAGCGTAAGTGCGTATAACCCGAACGGGTAGTAAGACGCGGTGCTAATAATAATAATAATAATAATAATAATAATAATTAAAAAAATATATATAAAAATAATTGTCAGTAACAATATTAATCTATATATTCACAATTTAAATGAAAAAGTTTAAATGTTTTAAAAATAAAATGTCACTTTGCTAGAATTTAGATACCATGCAAATCGGTTTATAAATTATGCAGATCAAATTTATTTATAGTTGAGTTGTACAAATAATAGTGCAATTTTTTTATAAGATAACTAGTTTTTTAATTAGTCTATAACAGAATGATGTCAATATTAACTAGCCTAACAAAATTGAACCTTCAATTTTTAGATGCATGAATGGCTAAGTTTTGTTAGGTTGGGCTAGCTTGTTATAAAACTATATTTCGGTTACTTAATTATATAAGTAAGAGAAGCTAAATTTAAATTAGCTATATTAATTTTATTTTTAATAAACAAGTTACAAAATATCTTTATATAGTATGTTTTGAGTGAATTGTGTATTTTTTTCAATATAAGTGTCTTCTGATTTTATCCTTAAATGACTTTAACCCCTAGGTTGAGCTTCACCCACCTGAAAATGCCACATACAATTGGCCATGGCTGAAAACTGGCTTCGGCCGATAAATAACAATCATATCCAACTGTAAATTATTAAGAGTTATTGAGAAGGCTAGTTTAAATAGGAACTGCCTTCATATCAAAATAAAAGGGATGTCAGGGTTTAAAAAAGCCAAATCTATTTTTGGTATGAAACACACATTCCCTTGGAAAAATAACTGTTAAAATTGTTGCGATGATTTGATTTGCATCCAATTCTAGTACTGCTAGGTGGGTTCTATTGCATACCAACAGTCAAACATTTGTTGTATTTATAAGGTTATGTCATTTGTTACTCTGCAATGTGTGCTGTATTTTAATTAGATCAATAATCGACGTGTTTGAATACATATCTATGTAAATGTAAGTTAAAATTAAATATGTTTAACGTTACCTGTAAAATTTTCATTGACAAAAAAATACTTTTTGCTAACTAATATCAACCAAACCATAAATAGAGGTAATATTAATGCAATTTCTCTTTGAATTTGGGATTATAATTTTTGTTTTAGGTTAGCCTTGCTATTGAAATTCAAATAACATCTAATCGAATTTGCATGTTTAAATACATAAAGTCTTTATTTTTTCTATTTTGAAATTTTGATCAGTTTTCAAGTTTTAAAAAAATTTGCGAACACCTGAAGTGGTTCCTCTAAAATTTCACTAAATGTCAGCTTTCTATTTCATTCAGAAGTATTAGAAATTCCCTGCACAGATCTACATGCATTATGTAAATACATTATTTCACTTTTAATAATATAAACTAATTTGTTAATATATTTCACTAAAAGCAAAATTACAATTTATAATTTTTAAATCACGACACCTTCATTTTGTTTCACAAAATAATATTATTAAAATTATTCTGTTTTAGGAAGGAGTGAGTTTCATAATATGTATTAAAACATGATTAAATTAATAGAGATATGGTATTTGAAAGCTCGAATCTTATTTTTGATAATAGATATTAGAAAGAGTAGCAAAATATTTATTTCTAATCTGAATTGGAATTCTAGCTTTATGAATACAATAGAATTAATTGACTGGTGTAATTGGATAAAATTCTATTTTCTTTTAGCTAATGAAGAAATTTCGACCTTGGGCTCGATTTAGGAGTCGATATTTGTGGGTTCAAGCCCAGCTGAGGTTAGTGGATTTTCCTTGAGCGATAGCAATTTGGAGCACAACTTCCTTTGGAGGGGAAGTAAAGGCCGGTACACACAGAATGCTAAGCCAAGCTAAGCAATGGTCCCTCTTTTCCCTCCCATATTCAGTGTTGTTTCTTTCTGGTCTGCTTCAGTGAAGTTTAGTTATGATGGCGTTCTCCAAAATGTCTTGTAGATTTCATATGATAGTACCGAGGAAGAAAAGATGCTGCTAATATAATATATTTTGGAAGATGAAGAAAATTTAGGCGGTGTAGGTTTGATTTGTTGAATTAATGCTTACATTTTAATGTAAACACATTTATTAAATATAAAACCTAAATAGAATATTACTTAAATACACGTGAAACAAACTGAAAACAAAATTTCTACACTCCTTTAGTTATTTTCACCAAACCAGCACTGCGTCTGTTCAACACGGCTCCCAAGCTGCGCTATACGCATGTGCAACGTACGATGGCTCAAGATGGGAGATGGAAAAATTACAGAGCCAGCAATTGGAAAAAACATAGCGTGGCGTAGCAAGGCATAGCTTGTCTTAGCGTTGTGTGTATACCGGCTTTTAGCGTCGGTCCCATCTCGATAGTGGCTTGTAAAGAACCCTGGAAGGTATGTGAAAATACCTTTCCGGAAAAATTGGTAGGCCCTTTCGTTTTTGATAATAGATATTCAATATAGAAAGCAGAAGGGAGCCACTACACTTTCTGAATTCACATAAGAAAATATATTTTTACCAGATGGTGCATGTAGCACTAACCTACAGAAGGGCTGAGTGCATTCCCAGCGGATGGAGAGAAATCACAACAAACCAACATTCTGATTGTTTTCTTAAAATGAATAATAAAAACATGAACAACAGAATAACTTTTATCAAGTACAAAATCGTATAAAATGAATAATTTTACAAAAAAAGGCGTTCTTTTTATTTAATGGATTAATAAATAAGACAAATGAACAAAGAAATCAATATTTAGTGTCGTCAAAATCTAAGCAATCAATTATTTCTGTGCGCGTTGATCGGTTCCAAAAATAAAAAAAGTTTAACTATCTATTGTTTAATTTTAAATTTTGTGTGCTTATCCTGTTTATTTGAATTCGAGATTTGTAAATAGGATATTTAACCAATATTCTAGAAATTAGTATTGAACCCATCTCTAAAAATAACCCAAGATAAACTTAGAGCATATATTATTTATATTATTATTATTATTATTATTATTATTA
>CABFOW010001030.1:65552-80354 GCA_902141385.1 Timema californicum
GAGTAACATAGGCTATATTTTATTTTGAAAATTTAATTTATTCCTCATAAAAATGTCGATAGTCACTCATATTTTATGGTAGTCTATATGATGATTCTTCAATATGTGTGTTGAAAATACTTCAGGGGGCTGGGGGGGGGGGCGGAGGGGAAGGGTCTAGTTATGAATAAAGAGTGGGAACGAGTAACTGTTTTTAGAGAAGCGTGGAGAGATGATTGAATACCCACAGTGATTTTTTAGCACCACGTATTTCTACCTGCAGGTTAATTGCTTATGTATTAATTATTAAACTAATGGTTTCTGGATTAGAAAATCTTAATTTAGAGAAAATGCACCCGCATTGACGTAGAGAGAGAATGGAAAACCATTGAGGAAAATACCCTCAGTGCATCAACCAGGATCGAAACCCAATCTTCCCATCTTCGGCAGTCTAGTCCAACACGAGATTAGGGCGTTAGACCACGCCACCACCGAAGCGGGTCACAGTTATAATCCATATGAAGAAAATTACCCCTAGTGAATCCAGCCAAGATTAGATCTTCAACTTTCCCATCACTGGCAATCCAATATGTGAAAGTTTGACATCTTAGACTTCATAACCATCGTGCGGAACTACTTTTTTTTTTCCTTGCAGATATAATTGTCTTATGATTTATTTATGACCTTTTTATATAATCTGTAATATTTACAATTGACCACACTTTAATTTTTAAATATGTAACCTTTCTTTTCCAAAGCAAACTTCCCATAAAAATTAAACTAAGAAAAATACTTTTTTGCACAATGACTTAATACCCGTCCGGGCTATCCGCATTTAATTACTCTACCGGTTTAAATATGTGAACGTTGATATTTTTGAGGAAGTCTACCATAACTATTATGGAAAGAGTAGAAAAGAATTTAGGAAGACCACCTTCTATATCCCCAACAGGTATTCACACCTTAGTCTCCCCGTCATGACAAGACTAGCTTCACATTTTGCCTGCGGTCCCCACCTACGTTGGAAAGATAAAGTTATACCCGACATTATTTCATGTCAACATCAATTTTGAGGAATGTATATTTAACTGTCGTCTGAATCTCTATCTTCTTTACATATTATTTTTTATTTGATATGAGCCCTACTTCGTGTGTTCATCCTTGTAACCCTCTTTCTAGTTAACCCAATGTAAATACATAATTTCCTCCTTGGTAGAGCTGCATATAAAATGATCTCTAAATTATGAAGTTTAAAGAGAAATAAATTTGAGGCTAATTCTTTCTCACTCCAGATTATCACATACACACGAGTTTAAAGTTCCTTACTTATAATTTGTTTAATCTCTTTAAAATGTTGACGTTCCCCTTTGGCAACATAGTCAGTCCCAAGTTCCTAAGTGTTAAATCAAAGCAATCGTGGTGATCCACTTTAAGTGATTTAAGTTGTTCTCTTAACGTGTTTACATTTAAATATATTTTGTAATTTAATTACATATGGGCTGAAAAAAGTTAACCGAGTCTTAATTCAAAAGTAATACGTATGTGTGGCCTCAAATTATTATTTAATTAATCAAATGAAAATGATGAAATTTGGTGGCTATGCTAAGAACAGTGGTGTCTTAACAATATGTGATTGGTAGATTGGGGGGGATTTTTCAGTAATTGTTTAACAAACTGCACTCTGGGAAACGTTAAGGTGATTATGATTTAACTAGATGATACGACACAATCATAAAAATCTTGCCATATAGTGTACTATAGGGTTTTTTTCAAAAAAAGTTTTTTATAAACTATAAGTAAGCTTTCCTCAGAATTAAAAAAAGGTTATCGTCTTGGCTATCTTTGTCATTATTAACTCTTAAATTAAGTATTGTGAAACGTAATAATTAAATAATAATACACTATATTTTGAAATTAAAATCACTAAGCTATAGTTCAATTTTCATGGAAAAAGTCTTATATTACTGATATAAAGTTTATTAGATTTACTTTAACGTATTCAGAGGTCAATTCATGTGATTTACAGCTCATATATTTGATATATATTATCAATATATTTAAAATACAAATTATATAGTGTTATCAACCATGACCACAATATGTAAGTTTGTATTTTTAAAGGTCCTCCCTGTGAAAATTAGATTATATATCCTAGATTTATAACTATACGTATTTGTCAGCTTAAAGTGATGCGATGTGTTTGACCACACAAACACCCTTAAATAATGGAATTGAATTCATGGGTGTGATATTATTCATGTTTATAAAGGGGGCATCTAATTAGTAACCAATTTTATTCCCTTCCAAACCACTCATGACAGTAGAGAAGGTGAATCACCCCTTCCCTATTTTTATTTTACCATGATATCCATTTTAAGTAATAAGAAGAGAAACCCCTTCTTAAGAGATGGTTGGAATACGCGTTTATATATATATTTTTCAATCCCAGAGTTTGTAAACCCCGGTAGCTTCATATCAGAATGGAGAAGAGCCACCCCATCAGAACTTTGTAAGAAGATTGCATTCCCCTCCTCAACACTTGGATAAGGAGCACAACTGTTTGGAAGACCTTCCTGGTAAAACTTGAAATGTGTGGTAATGGGGGTGGGGGGGGAGGGGAGATGATGGTAAGGGGAGAGATGTAGATAGCCCTCTCTCCCCCAACCCACATCCATGTAACCAGTGTAATACAACGATTACAACCGGTTCATTAACAACACAGGCATTAGTTCCAACCATGTAACGATACGCTGTTGGGGGGGGGGGGTGGTAATGGAACCAGGGGTGTTAAAACTTGGGAATGTTCTCAATTAACTAATATACTATTTGGGCGAGGGGTTAATAGGGTTGATTGGAGCCTTAAAGGGACCTTGATATCTTCCTAAAGTAGTACCTAAAAGAGTTGGTTAAACTTGTACCTTTGGGTTGATACTTATAGCTAGATTTTCAAATTTATATCCATAAGGTTGGGTGTTTAGTAATAGATATACTGTACTATACCTTAATTTTCATAGGAATAGCTATTTTAAGCAACATCTTAGAAAATACAAACATATTTTTTGCTGTTAACATTGATACTATTAGTGTTATTTTATAGATATTAATAGTTTTTTTAGCACCATGTCTAACTACCCATTCGGGTTGTACACCTATGTACTAATTACAATAATGTGTTAGTGATTAGTAAGGTTGAATTTAAAGGAAGTGTACCCGCATTTGTTCGGAGGGGGAGAGAAAATCAATTTAGGGATAAAAAATAACCTTGGTACACCCGACCGGGATCAAACTCCAATCTCCCCGTATTCAGCAGTCAATATATTGCGATAGTAGCGCCTTAGACCATGCGACCACCAATGTGGGCCATATTGATAGTGTCTATCAAAAGGGATACCAGAAAACCACATATATAGACGTATGATTGCGTAAAAGTTAATATAGTAGTTTATTCAAGTTTTCCGATGTCCGTTCATAAGAAAATTGGGTTATAGCTTATATTAGCTTGTAAATCATGTTTAGATAAAGTACTTTTTGAGAAGCACACGGTTTTACTTATCATTATGATAGTAAATATATAATACAAATAATTGAAAAATTAATATTATGAATAATATTTTACTATCATTTACCAAATAATAATAAAAAGTATCATGACAAAAATGCTATTATTTTAATGGTGATACCCGCCTTGGTGGCGTAGTTGGATAACGCGCTAGTCGTGTTGAGCTCGACCACATAGGATGGGGAGATCGAGGTTCGAATCTCAGTCAGGTGAACTGGGGGTGGCTTTTCCTATATGGTTTTCCACTCTCCCTTCACGCAAATGCGGGTTCATTTCCTCTAATTTAACCTTCCCAATTCCTTATCTATTAACGTAATTAGTACTTAAAGCCTATAACCCGAACCGGTAGTAAGACGCGGTGCTAAATATTATTATTATTATTATTTAATGGTGATTACCATTTCTTCAACTAAAAAATTAGTCAAACATACAAATTCATTCAAAGATGGCAGCATGAAAAAAATATCCTATTTTTATAAAGTTAGCCTTATCTTATATTTCAAAAAGCTACTCGATCCATTCTACTTTATTCATAAATCAAACCATGTGTTTTATTTCTGTAAAGTTTGTTAAATGGCAACTATTTCGACAGATTTTGTGTAAAAGTGGTGAATTATTGTCTATGTACTATATAAATATGTATCTTGAATAATGATTTGACTCTTAGTCACTGTATTTGTTGTTGCTGATATCTAAAAGTATTCCACTTAAAAGTTTATCTGTAACTGTTCATCAATTAAGTACTGAATCATTTAACCCAAACATAATCTATTATAATATTTAGGCTGAAATAGTATTATTTTCTAGTTAATAAATTTAATAAAACTATTGTAATGATAAATTCACGCGATCTGAAAATATCACTTTTGATAGATAGTATAAATACATGTAAATTCATAATTTTAATATATTAAGACATTATCAATATTTACTTTAAAAAATGTGTTTGCATGTTTAAATGTTATTTTCAACCAGAACGATATTAAGATTGCAATAAAAACAGTGAAAACATGGCCAAAATTGGGCCCAAACCACGTTTAATGACACACGTTAGACATCCTTGTGTTACAGGATAATTACTATCCCTAGTCTAATAAAATCTTATCTTTAAAACACATATAACTTTCTCAGTTAAAGAACGTTTCAGAGTTCCTCCTTGCATTACCAGCGACATTGCCTTGAAATAATTACAGAAGGGGGCAGGAGGGGAAGAGATTAGTATTCAATTTATTTAAGATGCAATGCTTGAATAGACTAGGGGAGGATTTCTGCTAATAGAAAATCTAGAATATATGCAATTATACTAATCGTATATATTATTGCTCTTCCCCAGTGTATTTCATATCGGCTCTCTGTTGTTCCCCCTCCGTTTTATCTTATTTTAAGGCTTTAATAAATCTAGAAGTGCCAGTTTATTTATAAACACTAATCTCAACACTAATCAAAACACTAATCAAAACATGAGCCATCAAGTTCGTAATAAACAGTATTATTTGTGATGAAGAGGTTGGGGTTCAAATCTCTGGCAGGTGCACAAAGAGTGCTTTTACACACATGATTTATTAATATGATTTTCCCATTCTCTACAAGATGATGAAGGTATATTTCTTCTAAAACCAGCTTACTCGTCACTTTACTTTACAATGTTTAAAAAATGTTAAATGATTACTTTTTTTAATTTATTTTGAGAGAGGGAGCAATAAGTCTTAAGACGATATGGACTATCACTATCTAGAATAATGTTTAAAAAATATCAGAAGAAATAAATTACTAATAAAATAAAATTCTTGACTAGATCCATCACAAATCTAGAACTGTCTTAATGAGGTAAAGAGAAGAGTGTGGTTTAGTAGCAGACGTGGTTCGTATCTTCAAACACTGACCATTAAGTTCATAGCTACTCGTAAATTCTTCTGAAAGAAAATGTTTCAAAAGCTGAAAACGGTATGAAAAGAAAAGGATCATTGGAACCGAATAGAGTGAAGCTTCGACGAAGGAAAGTTTTACTACATTTTTGCATCTTCTGCTTTACTTGAGCGAAATTACCAACTGGCGATAAAAAAAAATGAAGGAAAATATATAGTATGGTGCACCTTACAGACCTTCTCTTTTATCCTTAAACAGAGACCTTTACTGGAAACTCATAAGATTTGTGAAACGAAATTATAAACTTTGTGGCAGAAGAAACACTCCACAAAGTAGTATAAATGAAATTGTATATACTGTTTTAAAACATTGAGTAAAGAGGACCATCTCCATCCAACAAAGATAATATCAATTTCATTTACAGATATATACAGTATATATATATATTTTTTTTTTCTCTCTTATAGGTCAGAAATTATTGCTTTGTATAATATACTCTTCAAATTAAAGTTTTTTATTTTTAACAGTATTACAACTTTACAGTGATCAGTTGTACTTCAAATAGTTGCAGAGATATGATCGAAATTGGGTATTTCCGCTGGTGAAAAGTACCCTCAAAAGTAATTTTAATGTAGAGTTTTGAATTGAAATTTTGTTTTTAATGTTAAACAATAATTAAACAACAAATTTTAATCAAAGCCGTGGAAAAATTTATATATATATATATTTCTTAGCTCCGTGTCTTAGTATCAGTTAAGGTCATTATCATTTTATTAATTATGATATTGAATTAGGAATGAGAGATATTGAATTTAGACTAAGTGTACTCACATTTGCGTGGAGGGAGAGTTAGAAATAATTTAAAAAACTTTCTCAGTACACCCGACCGGGATTTGAACGAGATCTATATGTCATATGCAGTCTAGTCTAACATTATAGTGAAGCCTTAGACTATGGGGCCAACAAAACAGAAAATATTATTAATAATGGTATTTAATGTGTAAATTTAAAGAAAAATGTATCATATTAGAACACGATTTACAAACTAACTAACTTAACTCTAAAGAAAAATACAACAAATAAAAGTAGTAAAACTCAATCTCCAGTCATCAATTCACTACTGCTGAGATGGAAAATACTAATTTCAACCATTTTAAAGTTTGTGGCCATAAATAGTGTGGAACTATGTATGGACCCTTAATTTTGTGAATGTTTTTATTCTTAACAGAAGCTATTATAATTGGAGCTGGACATTCAGGGAGTTCACAATAGAATAAATAGAGGTTAAGTACCCTCCACCTCTTTTATTTCTTTCATAAAAAATAATCAGAGACAAATATAAAATATATTTTATAAAAAATCATACTTTGTCCTAAGATGGATTTAAAAATACGAGATTTTGGGGATGAACATCATATAACGAACTGTCTGTCCACGGAAAATGAATTCACCTAGAGCACTGGCCAATCACGAAAACCTTTGCACACATCCATTTTTTATATCACTTCACTTCTACCTTCTATTCCCCTCTCCTCTCAGAAAAAAAACCCAATGGCAGGGCATCAAATTTTATACTTTTCTCCAAAGCACAGTGGCACTCTCAGGGGTTGAAACCCCAGCGAAGCTATCATAATAAAAGAAATATGAAAGGTTGGTCCCCGAGTGACCCAAGGACTATAAATCGTGTAGCGGATAGAGATTGCTCAATGCTACACGCATGGCATTCACGTGCTATGGGGTTGCATAACCATTGGGACCAGCTCAACCAAGTTAACTATAGCGAACCGCTTTGGTGGCCGTTTGGTCTAACACGCTACTCTAGCAGTAGACTAGACTGCCGATGACGGTGAGATCAAGGTTCTAGTCTCGGTTGGGTGTACTGAGGGTGCTTTTTTTTACGAAATGGTTTTCTAATCTCCCTTTCTTAAATGAAGATACATTTCTTAATATAACCTTCCTAATCCCTAAATCCATTAGCGTAGCTAGTACATAAGCATATAACTTGAACGGGCAGTAAGACACGGTGCTAAAAAATATATAGCAACATTGAACTCGGTGGTCTTGGTGTAAAGTTCTCTCCTCAGGACTCAATATTCGTGGGTTCAAGCCCAGGAGCAGTTGGCGTATTTTTCTTGAACGATAAAAATCCGTAGCAAAACTTCCTTCAGAGGGGAAATAAAGCCGTCGGTCCCACGTCGATAATGGTATGTAAAATAACCCTAAAAGTTATGTGGGAAATACCTTTTCCGGCAAGATTGGTAGGCCCTTTTGCTCTCGCTCATAGAAATTCTCGTGTGCTGATATTATCAGTTGGTTCAGAAAGTGCACGTTAAATACCTCAAATAAATAATAACTATAACGCCAGATGACATTTATCGATTGTGTTAGTATATACTCTCCATCCACTTGCCCGTTATATAGACTGTAAAATAATAATAATAATAATATTTAGCACCGCGTCTTACTACCCGTTTGGGTTATACGCTTTAAGTACTAATTACTCTAATGGGGTTAGGAATTGGGAAGGTTGAATCAGAGGAAGTGAACCTGCATTTGCGTGGAGGGAGAGTGGAAAACTATTTAGGAAAAACCACCCCCAGTTCACCCGACCGATATTCGAACCTGGATCTCCCCGTCCTCAGCAGTAGAGCTTGAACACGACAAGCGCGTTAGCCAACTACGCCACCGAGGCGGGTGACTGTAAAATAGCCATCGATTATATAGATCTACAGTTATTTTACGTTAACTAAAGCGATTGTTGGTAATCTTCGATCGTGCAAGTACACTCTTATTACCCTTTCGTACTACATACCTTTCCGGGTAGCCACCAGTCATATCCACAGTCCAATCACGTCAACTATAATGGCCGAGTAAAGTAATTAATGCTACATATACGGCATTCGCGTTATATGAGGTCGTATATTCAGAAGCATCGGCTCAGTAAGCGAGAAATTGCCGCGTAAATGTTCAGCTCTAACACAATATTCAATTCGACGATACGTTATTTCAAAATATGGTACACCCCAAAATAAAGTCGAGATATTCCAAAATGGCTCTGTTTACTTAAAAAAAACACACACGGTAGTTTGACATCTAGACTTTATTTTTATCACGTTTTATTACCTGTTCAGGCTATACGCATATATTATAATTACTCTGATGGGGTAGGAATGAGGAAGGAAGCATTTAGCGCCAATATACCCGCATTTTCGTGGGAGGATAGTAATAAACCATTTAAGGAAAAAAACACCCTGAGTAGAACCGATCGGCATTCAAGCCCCAATTTCTCCATCATTAGCAGTCCAGTCTAACACTAGAGTGACGCCTTAGACCAATAAATCACTAAAGCGGTTGAAATACTGTTGAAGTTTTTAAATGATAAACACATCTATCTCACTCACGGCTGTGCAACTTACCCATAGTTGAGATTATCCATCGATTATATCTATGGAAGCCACCAATCATGGAATCAGGTCGACAACGATACATATGGAATCAGTTGATATTGGTATATAATACGTAAATACCCCTCAAGTTTGGCATTTAGGCTAGCCACTGATCGTATCTACAGTTCGAAAACGTTAACTATTGTAACAATTGATAACCCGCATAGGTGGTCATAATTATACTCTAACGTGTCTGTTAAACTGGATTTACTTTGACAAGGGTATGATGGTTTGAATACTGGCAAGGTGTTATAAAGGTATTTTTTCTCAAATCAATTCCCACACTCCCTTTACGACAATGCTGGAAAACTTCCTCTAAATTGTGAAGTTACATTGATTAAACTAACGGAATAGAAACGAGTATTTGTCCAACTCGAACTGGTACCAGGACACGTTTAAAATAAAAAGAGCACCATCATCTACCAGACATTATATTAGCGACATAATCCGTTACTACACAATGGCTATGGTGATAAGGATAAACTTTAAGGAGCTACGGCAGCATATTCCATTGGCGAAAGAATGTTTAGTCAAGCTTTGAAAATAAATATCTTCCATTGATTCAGTATGGATGGAAATTCGTCCCTCAGGAAAAAAGGCAGCCATAAAAATAACTAGCCTAAATTTACTGAAACTATCATTTATTTATTTAAATTAAGGTGGCTGCCTCAGTCAGCGAGAAGGTACCAATCACTTTCAGACAAAATAGCTTTAAGAAGAATAGTTTGTGTCGTTTTATTGGACTAGTTCTCTATTCTATCTAGTCTTTTACTAACTCTCACTCTTCAACTACAACCATCCTTGGTCCTTTCGACAAGGAAAAGAAGAAAGAAAACTAAGAAAGTTCTTATCTATAGTTAAAGAGCAATGCTCTCCATTAGTTCTCAAATATCTTAAAATGTTCCGTTGTTAGCCTATCAAAATATTACTTTATTTATTAGTGTAAGGCTAAATCTAGAGCTCTTTTTCATCAAGCTTATTCTCATAGCCACGCAAATATGCTTAAATGTCTATGAAAAATAGCTAATGTTACACACATATTTTCCTGTCAATAAAACTGAAACTATAGGATTGTTTAGGAAAAATAGTCCTGTTGAAGTCAAGCATCGTAGAATTAAATATTACGTTAGAGCTGAACGTCTGCTCGGAAATGTCTCGCTTGCTGAGGCGGTCCCTTTAATCGCATGCTCTGGAATTATACCGTCTGCAATGTATAACACAGGTAACTACCAGCTCGAGCAATTATTAACACTGCATATACTCCTTTAGTCGTGAGTTTGATGGAATAATCACTAAACTAATTACTACTTATGAGCTGTGTGTCACAGTTGATTTGATAAACATCCGAGTCGGTGGTTGTATGGCGTTACTCAGTCACTCTTGAAATAGATAGGATTGCTGGTGATGAAGTCAGGACTCAATATAATATACAACAAATAATTATATAAAATTGAATTCATTAATAACAAATTTACTACCATTAGTTTTAATATTAAAATAGACGTTACGGTGCACCGAAAAGACTTTCTCCCTCTTATATCTTAAAGTATACATTTAATAAAAATGTGTAACCATTGCGAAACTAAATAATTGATATATACATTGTTGTAGAAACACTACACCGAATATCATAAATGGAATAATAAAAACCTTAACTACTCTACGGCATTAGGAACTAAGAACACTGCTAAAGTAGGCTTATATATATTTTATTATAGCTCAGAAGTTATTGATTTTATAAAAATATATTTCGAATAAAATACTTTTATTTTTAATATTACTTGAACTTTACAATGATAAGTTGTTTTGTATTACAAATAGTTACGGATAAATGATCATCATTGGAAAATTTCCCCCATGTAAAGTACCCCTGAATTATTTTTCATGAGATAATGAGAGTTACCATATTATTTATGATGATAAACATTATCTGTGTATAAAATTTAATCATAATTGTTAAAACAGATTTTGAGAAAATGGTTTTTTTCTCAGATTACCCCTTCACTAATCTACCCTTAAATTTAGGGTTGGATGCCTGATTAAAAAGAACTCAGGGATATCTTATAAAAACTCCAGATACCATGTATTAGCCCAAACGGTAAAATAGTTTCGGCTTTAGCCCAAGGTACAGACAGACGTAATTGCGAAAACTACTTTTTTTTTTTGTTTCAGGTGTTGATATTTATCAAAATAAAACTACTTTTTTTAGTTTCAGGTGTTGATATTTATCAAAAAATATATATATATTTTACGATCACAATATTTTATTTCCAAGGTTTTGAGAGAAAGTGAAAATACTGGTATTGTTGATGAGATATACATAGTTTATATACCATTAAAACAGAAAAAAGGATAAATAAATAAACCTTTTCATTAGTTACAAAAATTAATATTTTTATTTTACTATTCTCTGTATAGGGCCTATACTTAAATAATACAACAATAACTCTTATAATAAGAACCCTTTTACTATTTATTAACCACCTCTTTATGTAAATGAATCAATACTCCTTCAAACAACTACAATTTGTTAAATTATAGGGTTAATAACTTAACTTTTTGCTATATTAGGGTGATTTTTCCTTAAATATTTTGAATTCTCCCTCCCCACATACTTGAGTATATTTCCCCTAAGCTATACCTTACTTATCCATAGGCCATTAGTTTAGTTAATGAGTAGCCTTGACTGATAGTAAGACAAAGTACTAAAAATATACACTTTATAATTTTATTTCTGTTGTACTAAGAAACTGGTTAATAATTCTATCCACATCTTACTACTCAGCTGGACTGACCAAACGCTTACACAATTGGGGTGGGGATGAGAAAGGTACCATTTTAAAGAAAGTGTACATACATTTGCGTGGAATTCGAGTAGGAAACAATCCGAGAAGAAAAAACATTTCTGTAGCCCAGGGTGGGATTCAAAAGTCTTAGCTCGCCACCCTTCTCTAAGCCAGAACAGGTGAGATTTACACCTTTGTCCCTTTTAACTGAATCCACAATACGAGTATATTGGAAAAGAATACAATTATTTTAACTTCTCGAATTTGTCTGTGATCAATAACTTTTGATGCGTTGAACTTCCAGATATTACTAATTTATCTTTAGATAGTCCTAGTTGAATCATTTTTGAGATAATTTTTTAAAAGTCAAATATTGTAAAAGAGGACAAGAAAAAAAGCAATCCTTTTAACTAGCAGTCACATTCTATTAAAATGCCCACAACAGTCATAGAAATGATGATAATAATAATAGTAATAATAATGATAAATCAGTGTTTAAACCTTGATTTTTATCAAAAGCCCACTCTAAACCTCCAAAAATGATTGAATGTCACTAAAATTTGACATTCTAGAAATGTGTCTTACTAGATTTACTAGCTATAAAGTCGTTATCAAAAGCTTGCAATAACATTTCATTATGGGTTACTGTATAATTTATATTTATACTATTAATTAAACGGACTAATAATTTAAATACTTTTTTTACTGTGGCATCTAGAGTTTTTAATTTAAAAATGATGGGCTTCCTTAGAAAATAAGACTATAGTTTGTTCGTGTGATTTAATCTAAAAACAAAACAATATCCACTCACGCGCCAGTCAGAATATTTCGATGCTACATGTCAAACGGTAATGTAATGCACGGCTGCATGACATCATGGATGAATTTCAGTCTGATACGAGACAAATTTATGTGATGTAATATATTTGTGTTGTTTTTAATTATTTGGGTGTAGTTTTATAAACTGTTTATAAATCCTTGGGCTCGAAGCAGTCCTGAGAACTTTAGCATGTCGTTTTATCCCATAATAATAAAGAAAAAAAATAATGTCAAAAGTTGGTTATAATAAAAGAACAAACTTTATGAAATAAATATCAACCTCAACAGAAGTAAATTTCAAGATCAAGTAAATACATAGCTTATTAGAAAAAAAAATTGTAAAGAAAACTAGATGATTTCACACAATAACAGTTTGACATGAGTTCGGTAGAGTTATGGACGCCATTAAATGTGATTTCTATCATCCGGTTCTAGTCTAAGTTGCTTGAAGTTGCAGCAAACACTAAAATCAAGAACACATAACAATAAAGAAAGTTAAACTTATACCATCAAATACATACATATAAAGCACGATACAAAAATATAATTTTGATAGTAAAATTAGCGGTTTGAAATAACATTGATACAGCTGGTTTTTATCCTAAGAGAGCCGCCTAAGAGCAACAAAAAATATTCTAAAATATTGGGTTGTATTATAACAAATATTTTAGTAAACACAATACTTGATCATTTGGACACATATTATTTTAATTAAAAAGTATAAAAATTATTACAAAATTAGGCTAAGAGCATATATCGTGATAAATAGTAGATATATTATTTACAATAACACTATATTAGTCGTAATGATAGAAACATCAGGTTTATCATCAAAGAGTAAATAAAAAACAAACAAGAACAACAACAAATGAAAAAAAATAGTTTGAAAATATTGTTGCTTAAATAATTAAATTAGCGACAAATTTGTGTATGGTTGAAGTGTTAGTGCCATCTTGAATATATATTAGAGAGCGCTTTTGACATATTAATATGTGAGCCTAATATATTTAGTTCAATAGGCATACAAGTTAATGACTGATCTAAGGTGTTGCACAACATCGAGGAAGAAATGGATTGAAAATTATGATGCAAATGGGTTTATAATAACTAATAATTGGATTTGAGACAACCATTTCATTGTTAATTTTGAATTGACCTTTAACAAAAGCTAATAGGTGTTTACTAACTACATAATCGGTTCTGACAGGTTATTAAAATTCAATAAAATAAATGTGACAACCTGGACACGCACCAATGTTCTTCCACTGAGCCATCCTGGTTTGTCTTTTATTCCGGGCCACCATTAATTAGTTATTGTGAATCAGACATGGGAGGATGGCTCAGTGGTAAGTTATTGGCGAAAGTTCAAAGCTTCCGGGTTAGATTCCCGTCTTCAAAATGTTATTTTTCAATTAAATGATAATAATAATAATAATAACTATGACGATGTAACTAAAATAAATATTTGATTTTGGTTCATACCTTGTAAATGAACTCGAATTCAACATAATCAGTCTTCGCTAAGTACACTATGAGATGTTGGAAATATTACTTTTATTGAAAATATTTATGCAACAACATTATTTTAACTTAAAAAAAACACAGAATAATGATCTTATATAATACAACTATCTTAATGTCAATAACTTAATTATCTTGATCGAAATAATAAGCCATTCACATATTCTTTCAAGCGCCTTCCGGGTTATAAATCAAGTATCCTCAAATTAATAGTTAACCTCTCTGATCTCTCAGCTACACAGACAATATCTATGTTCATCAAAGGTATATATTAATGAAAAAATAGCCGAAACTATTGTTAATCCATTTTAGTGAGGATAACACCTCTTAGATATCATATTCTGAGAAATTGAAAAATGACACCTGGACACGGGAATCGAACCCGGGACCTTCGGCTTAGTACGCCAATGCTCTTACCACTGAGCTATCCAGGTGTCCAGATGTCATTTTTAAATTTTCAGAATATGATATCTAAGAGGTGTTATCCTCACTAAAATGCATTAACAATAGTTTCGGGTATTTGTTTCATTAATATATGCAATCCTGTACAATTATATATAATTGTTTAATGGCTGCAAAAATGCCAACTACCGAGTCGCAAATGGCTGCGTTGTCTGATGGCTGTGATCTTAGATAATCACATGTTTATAAGCCGACGACTTCCACACGTCCATCTTAGACTCTGCCTTAAACTATGAGTGAAGAATGACCATGGGCACGGGACGAATCCTGGATAGCTCAGTGGTAAGAGCAGTGGCGTACTAAGCCGAAGGTCCCGGGTTCGATTCCCGTGTCCAGGTGTCATTTTTCAATTTTCAGAATATGA
>CABFOW010001030.1:83192-142020 GCA_902141385.1 Timema californicum
AATTATATGATTTTATGATATCATTAGGGCCTATATTGATAAAACAGACTTCAAACTTTATCTATGGTGTTAAACTTCTTATAAATATTCTAGAAAATAAATAAACATATTCAGTCCTTAATCTCGTATTGTAAAATATTTCTTTTTCTATAAATGAGTTGTTATAAAAATGTTAATAAGACTTCATATATAATTCTTGAATTATTATTATTATTATTATTATTAATAGCACCGCGTCTTACTACCCCTTCGGGTTATACGCACTTACGCTAATGTTTAATGGTAGGGTGATTGTGAGGTGAAATGTAGGACCTACAGTTTAACGGGGGATCCGAACCATGGTGGAGGCCTGGCATTCCCCACATTCACAAGATGTCTTGTCAGAGGTGAAGGAAGGGTTTGGTAATCAGATAAATCTGTGCTGGGACCGAAGATTGAAACACGGACCCCAGCACAGAAGTCTGACACCTTACCCCTAGACCGCCAGGTCACCTATAATTCTAGAACTAATTAATGTAAATTACAACCATAACTTTTATATACTATAAATAAACATATTTATATATTTAAATACTTATTTGCTGACTTACTCAATCATATAAATGTTCCTTCGTTAGGGTTGATAAGTACTCATTTTCTACTATTTCAAAATCATTTCCCTCTACTACTAGGGCTATAGCGTGCTTGGGGAAAAAATTGTCTGGACATAAAGAAAAATATTAGTTGATAATACATTCATACAACAAAATCCTAACAGCTCATTCTGCATTCCCCTTTTTTATATGTATTTGTAATGTTGTATGCCATCATTTTTCCCTTAAGGATCAAAAGGAGGCTACACCAGGATGTAGTCCAAGTAACAGTTGTCCATGTTATATTTAAACATTTACAAGGTTTGGACCAATTTGACTTTGCACACGCATGAGATTTAAAATATTCAGCTATAATAAAGTTGTATTCTGAAATGGCTGAACCGAGCTATAAACTTCCAAACTACAATTGAGGAAGGTTTATACAGTGATGTGCTTTATTTTATAATTAATTAAAATGCACGAAAAAGTGAAAAATTACAATGTATTTTCAAAAAGACTTTTTTATAATCATTTGTAAATAAGTTTGTGTTTCTTTTAGATTAATTTTATAAATTCGTTTCCTCATTTCATCGATGATTATGATTTTAAAGAATATATTGTACTAAACAAGTTATCAGGATGTACGTAAGTCTTGAATTTATTATTTTTTCAGAACATAAAATTGGTTCAAACACGAATATCTAGCGGCAGACGTTTCCATCCCTTACATTTGAACACTCCGGGGTGAATTCCACCCTGGTTGATCAGATCGATACGTGATAGGGTGTGGTAATAAAGGGTCCATAACTTTTGGTAGGGAAGTCGGGCTCAACAATTGGATCTGACTGGATAGAAGGATTACAAGACCTACACGTTGGCCTGGCCTCAGCTGCAGGAAAAAATCGCTAGGGCTGTGCTATAATCCGTGCCCGTAAAATATTTGGGTTCAAGTCCCAGTTGGGGCTGATCATGCTAGAATAATCAAGACTAGTAGTAAGCCTTCATTCCCCTGGACAAAAAAAACACAGGAATGAAGTGTGAGTTATATATAATATATCTAGACCAATGTATATAAATACATAATTATATACTCATCAGTGGGAATTAGGTATAAATTTGGGCTCATTAATCTAGGGAAGTTTTCCAGTGATGGAGAGATTGGGGTTTCAGCCTTGCTGGGTATACTAAAAAAAAAGTTTCCTATTCTTCCACTACGTAAATATGGTAGAATTTACTTAAAATTCAACCTTTCTCGTTACACCTCCATTAATGTAGTTTATTCAATCTGCATACATAATTATGATTATATTTCTATTTTTTTATATATGCGTGATACCTCAGTAAAAATTTGTACATTTTCCACAGACGTATTTGGATAAAATTAATATTTTAGTCACAAATTTATTTGGAATGAACAAAAATATTGAATAGTTGTCAACGTATTCTCACATTATTTCTTCAATTATACATTTAGAAACATATTTAAAATAAATAAAAATTACCACGTTAAGTTTGAAATTAAGTGAGTTATTTTTGAATAATGAGGTATTTCTAATATGTTTTTTTTTAATATAGCCACGCTGTTTTGGTAAAATGCATTGTTGAAGAGGCAACCAAGGAATCCATATACTATACTTGATTTGATTATAATTATTTTAACAAAGTTGAACAAGTAACATAATGTATGGACAGTATAAATTATACCAATAATAGTTTCAGATCTATAGTGAATTACAAATTTTAGTTTAGTTTACATTTCACTAAACTTATTAAATTTTTAAGTTAATCTAAAAGGAATCGTCATAGATATAAAAAAAATCTAGCTTGCGTACGAAATGTATTTCATATTCAAAGCTTAGAAGGCGTAAAAAAATAATTTTACGGACAGGTTATATGGTTTATGGCGCTTCCTGCTGGAAATAGAAAAACTAAAATTGAATATAAAAGATACATTTTTCAGGGCTGATATTTTTCATTATCTCTTTAACATCCGTTTGCCCCTGCCCTCTTCTTACATGGAACCTCCTCCAGACAAAAAATAACCAAATAAAAAACAACACACCATGGGGCTTACACTTTCTTCAAGACCGGAGAATCAACTTTAACTCTTGCTCTGTAAGATTTTCTCATTTTTCGTATTTATATTTTCATTTTTTTAACGCTTTAGTTTTTCAGTTCCACCCGTTAGCTTGCAATTAAAAAAGAAAGAAAAAAAGGCTTCTTTAAAAATAAATGAAACCATAATACTTTGTTGAAACATATAAAAATAACGAGTTATTATTACCGGAAAAAAAAATTGTATTCTACTTCTAAGTGATGCGTGACTGCTTTTAGAAACACACAGAATGCTCTTTTTTATTCGTAAAAATAATATTTGTACCTTTTTAAGAATAGTTCAGATTATTTTATGAAGCAGGTTATTTCTTATTCTTACAACTCGGAAGTAGGAAAATTTAATTAAACTCTTTTCACCATATTCATCAACAGAGTAATTTCCTGAGGCTAATACGGCATGGAAGTTAAAAGCAAGAGATAAGAGGTGGGGGGACGAAAATAAGAACAAGAAAAAAAAATCCGAGGAAATTTAAAAGCTGTGAAATGCATGAAAAGCAGAAAAAAAAATCACGGTAGAGAAGAAATATATATTATTTTGAGCGCTCTGTTTAATGCAAGAATGGTTTTCAGATGGAGAAACAATAAGAGATGGAGTAAAATTCATATTCGTTTTGTGATAATATTTATCTTTTGAATGTGATTTAACTTATTATTTGTCAAATATAGTTAACAAATATATATGTATACCAATTAATAATACCAAAAAATAAATACTATCGATGATAAAAGAAAAAAAATCTGAGGAAATTTAAAAGCTGTGAAATGCATGAAAAGCAGGAAAAAAAATCACGGTAGAGAAGAAAGATATATTATTTTGAGCGCTCTGTTTAATGCAAGAATGGTTTTCAGATGGAGAAACAATAGGAGATGGAGTAAAATTCATATTCGTTTTGTGATAATATTTATCTTTTGAATGTGATTTAACTTATTATTTGTCAAATATAATTAACAAATATATATGTATACCAATTAATAATACCAAAAAATAAATACTATCGATGATATACAGCAATTGCTCCCAAAACCTGGGTTGCGACCCAAATGAGGGTCGCAAGGATGTTCTTGAGAGTCCAGGGAAAGTCTTATGTTTTTTTTAAAAGCATTATGAAATATTAAATTTACAAATACTTCATAAAATGGGGACATTATGAATAATTACTGCAATACTGGGAATAGCAACAGTGCTGAAACAAGGTTTTTAAACCATCCTGTACCCGGAATTTTGGACCCAGCTCCAGGACATATGCATTTCTGACTCATAAAGTTTAAAAGGCTCCATCCCTATTATGACAATATATCCTACCTTTGTTTACAAGGACTTTCAGGACTTATAACGTTCCTAAGAACTATTTTTGTTGTACACTCCACCTCAACAAAGGGCTCAAACTCAAATAACTCACAAATTGATGCGGAATCATGGTTGTAAATACATTTTTTATTTCAGTAACCAATCTTTTGCACAGGAACATATTCTTTAGCTCTCTATAAGTTAGATTTAATGGAAATTTATTCAATTTAGTTGATAACATTCATTGATAAAATTTTAAAAACTCAAAATATCTTTCCTTAATACTGAAACATAATTATGGTATTCAATGAAATAGTATTTTTTGGTCAACTATAGAACATTGTTAAACACTCACATTTTCATTCAAAATTAGGCTTTACATTTTGTTTGATTATAAGGTTATTTGAATAATACGGTTTTTGTTATTTTAATCAATACAATTTAATTTATTTAACAAACATGAATGTGAAACCAATAAGAAATAGAAACTACATGTAATGAATGACCCTTTGTGTCACCAGGAAGGGAAAATTTAATATTTAGGTTCGTCATCAAAACAGTTTTGGGTGACACTGATATAAATACACATATTTATATTATAGCTCACGCTTAGAGATTTTATGTTCATGGGGGAAAGGTGGGGTAGTCACAATCACCCATATCTTGAACAATGTTGTATAAAAACGTGATGTTATATTTGATAGATGAAAAAGTCTATCTAACCAGCAGTGAAAATAGTGAACTGCAGCCAAAACACAATACATTGAATGACTGTATTAATTAATATACTCCTTACTTTGTATGCAAAATAGCTAATATTGAAATAATTTATAACGAAAAATTAGACTGTTCTTAAATTTAATTTAGTCTCAGAAAAGTATTAATTTTAATTTAATTTGTAATTTTATTAGTTAAGCTTGGTAGATTACAATGAACAGAATATGCAGCGTGATTGGGAGATTCTAGAGCCTTTTTCAGGGGAATGACTGGCAAACCATATGGAAAGAGACCATTGGGAAGACATAGACGCAGATGGGAGGATAGCATTAGAATGGACCTGAAAAAGAGATAGGGTGTAATGAGGTGAACTGGATAGGACTAGCTCAAGATAGGGATATTGTGTACTGAGGTAGACGAAATAGAACTAGCTAAATACAGGGTTAGGATGTAATGAGGTGGACTGGATAAAACTAGCTCAAGATAAATATATTGTAAACTGAAGTAGACGAAATTAAACTAGCTCAAGATAGTGATAGGTAGCGTACTTTTGTAGGTGAGGTAGAGAACTATCGAGATCCTTATTACAGAGTAAGTAGATATTATTAGTTAAAATTTAGACTACACACATGATGGTATGCAACTCCAAAACAAAATTTTGATAACAATTTGACCTGACATATTTGACATAAGTTATAAGTTTACAGGTATGATATTCAAACCCTTATATTTCGTAATTAATATACTTGCATAGCTGGACTCGAAGAATAAACTTTATCATTCTCTAGTCTGGTTGGATGATGTTAGGCAGGTCATGGTTAAAATATAAGCTGGGTTTATTGAGAGTAATTTTACCAAAATATTGCTACCCTCTTTATCCATGCAAACGCATGTATATTTACTCTAAACTATTTCTCCTCAAGACTACTCCATTAACGTGATTAGAGTGCGGATAGCTCTGACAGGTCGTGGATAAAAATTAAATTAAAAATTCTGTCATGCATCTTGATTTGAGGTGGGGAATTAGGGGATGTGAAAAAAGGTCAGTGTTTTTGGATAACTAATAGAAAACTTTTTTTTCCAAAAATAAATAAATTATTGCTTCAGTAAAAAACATAGAGTTTAATTCCCCCCCCTCTCCCCTTGGTCAGATCAACAGTTGTTGAATACCTCTCAAGAGTTTCCTGGAATTTAATGACAACTTTTTCTCTTATTTTGTAAGTTTTTCATCTAATTTCTCTAATCTTATGACAGATACTAAATATATGTTGATATCACCATGTGAATAAAATTAAACTCAAAATTTCTGCATGAGTAATTTATTTTGGCCAACTAAATTTTGCAATAAAATCCGCAAATACACCGGCGTTTTATCGCGTTCCTTACACCTTAATTACTATTATCTGCATCCTGATATCTTTCACAAGGAACAAAAAAAAACACTGCCTGCCTTGGACTAGGTCACGTGCATATTATACAACATTCTTTGACCAGTCCAAGGAAGCTGTAATCATGAATATTTAATTCAAAATTTCTAATAGTATTACCTTTACAGATTATCTTCGATTATGACAATGAAATAATAATTATGTAGGGGATAGTAAATGTTCAAAGCTACAACTGTCCGGTGTGGTTAGGTTAAAAGGTATAATAAAAACACACTTTGACTCCTTTTTTTTTATCACCCTTAGTATAAGTTTATTTTACTTGACTTACAGATCCTATTTATTCTTCATTAAATAATATTTATAAATCTTATTTGTCAGTGGGACTAGTTTAGGGGTTAGAAAAAAAATCTTTCAAAACAACCACCATTTCTAGATAATTCAAAAGTTGTCTAAACCTAGAAGTCATGAAATACTTAGTGTTCTTATAAGAAAAGCATAAAAGTTTCCAAATTTATTCTTAAAATCCTAATATAACCATGGATAAGAGAATAAATTCAAACATATCTTGAAATGAAATAGATAATTAATATGATTCAAGAAGAAATCTCAAATCTAACTACGAGCTGGCATTGATAAACAACTCCAAATGTTATATTAAAATATAAAATAGATGATACGGTGCACCGCACATAATTTATCCGGCTTTTATCTTAAAATATACATTTATTAAAATTTCGTAAGATTTGTGAAACAAAATAATAGTTCTAGGCATTGCTGTAGAAACACTAAGCCAAGGATCATGAATGAAATAATACACACCTACTTTATGGCGTAAGGAACGAGGAAAACTGTTTCAGTAAAACATCTTTGTCCGCCAAAAAGCGTAAGAAGCAAATTCATTTTCAGAATCAAATTAAAATATATATGTTATATTTGCTTTTAGATAAGAAATTATTGGTTTGGTAAAAAGTATTTCAAAAACATTGTTTCTATCTTTAACAGTACTACAACTTTACAATGATAAAGTTATTTAGTATCTCATATAGTTGCGGAAAAATTATTAAAATTGGAAAATTTATCCTATATAAAGTACCCCTAAGGTAATTTCCATGATAAAATGAGAGCTTACATATTGTTATGATGATAAACAGTGTTTAGATATAAAATGTAATCAAACTTGTTAGAGCGTCTTTCGATAAAATATATTTTTTTCTTTTATAACCCTTCAGTAAACTCCTCTTAAATTTATGGTTGTACATCTAATTTCAAAAACATTTAATAGGGGGTAGGGGGCCCTTATGAAAACCCAGATACCACGGTTTAGCCGAATTGGTAAAATAGTTTCGGCTCTAGCCGAGGTACAGACAGATAACATCGTGAAAACCCTTATTTTGGTTTCAGCGGGTCATGAAACGTCTACATTTATCAAAATCTCAACGAGTTCAATTATTTGTACAATTACAATATTTTTTATTCGAGATGTTACTAGAAAGCAAAAGAAAAAATAAGCCATCAAAATTCTACAAATTGGACACCATTTAAATAAATACATAAACACGATTTAGACAAACAAAAGCTAAGCCCTAATCTTCTTATTAATATCTGACAGAAGAAGTTTGTACATCTATTCTCACGTATCCACATGTCAAAACATACGTCACTTATGCCAATACATATTATCAATACCTATGTTATAATATTAACACTAAAGTAAAATGCTGTCAATGTTGACCAATTTTTTTAAATGTGCACAAAATTCTCATTTGTAAAATGATTCAGTATATTATCTATGGCAAGAAATAGAATATTTTAATCACATTTATTTTATCCGAAACTTAGTTTAGATTAAATGTATGCAGATATAGCCATGAACTGGGGCACACGTTTCAACTCTATTTAATTTAATTAGTTTAAGTGCTCACGCCATTTTCTGACAATCCTTTGAGTTGACAAGTGACGATCCTTGTATGTAGCCTAGATCTTCTTCATGTGAGCCAGTTAAATCTGTTAGGCGGCTTTTACAGTATTAAATAAATCAGAATGTTTTCCAAAAAGAAATCTAAATACAAAACATAGCCAAAAATGTTGTTAATATTTGGTTAAATATCTTAATTTGTTAAAAGAAGAGTTGGTTGAGTGTAATATTAAAATTTATTGTATTATATTAAGTTGAAATTGTACTAGAGTGTTGCTTAGACAACCAATTGTACTACATCAAATATTCTTTAAAAAATTCCATATACTCAAAACCATTAGCATGTGAATACCGCCGACATAGAGATATGGGTTTGAGTACCAGTCAGGTGGTTAGCGGGTGGTTTCTACTAAATGGTTTCCCACTCTCACTTCATGAAAATGTGGATACACCTCCTATACAGTTTGACATTCATCCCTAACGCAACCATTTAGTGTAATTAATGAATACATACAGCCTGAAGGCGTACTAAAATGCAGTGAAAAACTACTAAATGACACAATGTGTTTGATTATATATTTTTAAATCATATTATAAAAACATTAAGATGAATTACAACTGACATACAGTGTAGAAAGAAAGCTCTTTATTAAGTGTTTATCTGTCACAATAAGGACATTTATAGCACCCGGTTACATAAGCTAGTTATATTTTAAGAGCTTGCTTCAATGACCACATAGTTTAAGGCATCATTCTCGTGTTGGACTAGACTGCCTATGACAAGGATATTGGGGTTCAAATCCATAACGGGTGTAATGAGAGTGATTTTCCTAAATGGTTTTCCATTATAACTCCACGCAAATGTGAATACAACCTTCCTAATCTCTAACTAATTAGCGTAATTATTACATATGCATATGGAGACAATTAATGCATTATATAGTAGTTTGGTGTTGTCGTTATGAACTCTGCAGTATCAGAATATCAGGAGAGTTAGAAACGTCCTAGCTAAAGCCCAACGCCACGTCGCGTCATGTTGTCAAATTCCAGACTTGACGTGCGTCCCCTCTGACCAAAGCTGTCTCCACAAGAGACGACGGGGTGCACCCCGACGCTTCAGGTGTGACTTCTCTGTCGAGAGGGGGTGAGAGGAAGAGACGACGTGACAAGTAAAGGTCACCGTAAACACAACAAGAAGGAACAGAAAATGTGTAACATGGTTGGTTGACAAGTCTGTATTGTTCGGTAAAAAAAGTAAACGTGTGTTTGAAACAAACGCTGGGTAGCAAGTGTGTCCAAATAAAAAACTTTTTTAAACAAACTTTCTACCCATACGATATCCTTGTATCAATATCAAATTTGGTTTCCCTTACTCTAAAGGTGTGTTTATGATGGAGATAGTCTCTAGCACAAATGTATCAGTATTTTTTGTGAATAAAGAGCAGGATAACATTTAAAAACGAGCATACAGTGTTGTTTGTGATTTAAAACATTCCCTAAAATTTCCATTTTAAATAAAATCGTTAAATAATTTTTGAATAAGTTGGAATTTTTAAAAACAATCCATCAGTAAACTACGATTAATCTAAGGGTTAAGGTCAAAATAAAATTTAACATATTTAACATCTAAATTTTAAGTTTGAACAAAATCTATCCAACTGTTTTAAGATTTGTGACCAAGGGCAGACAGACAGTTAGACAGACAAAAAGAATAATTATTAAATTTACTTTTTTGTTTGTTTGGGGAAAACATTAAACGTACATTTATTATAATCTCTAGGTCATAAATGTTTAGAATTATAATAATTTATCTGTATGTAAGAAAGTAATAAAAAACTTAATACGCCGCCCCGCAATTCGATACCTGACCCTTCCCCCCACCAGTAAAACATACCAAACGAGAATAATGCCTTAGTCCACGTCCCCACCAAGTTGCTGTTTAAAAAAAAAATATATATATATATGTTTCAACACAGCAAGGGTGAAATTGGTTAAGAAAATTGAATATAAGTAAAAACTACGATTGCCTAGTGAAAATGGGAGATATTTGGGGTTGAACCCTGGTCAGGTCTACTGAGGGTGTTTCTTTCCTAAGTGGTTTCCCACTCTCCTTCCATTAAAATGAGGGTAAATTACCTCTAAAATTCTTCCTCTCTCATTTTTACCCCATTAGAAAAAATCACCACACTAACCCGAACAGTTAGTAAGACGTGGTGTGATAAAATATATATGTATGTGTATAGCAAGGTTACCACAACAAGTTTAGCTACCACAAAAGGCTACCATAACCTACCCCAAGGGGGTATATCAGGTTGTCTGTCTGTCGCATGTCGGGACCAACTTCCTCTCCAAGGTTAACACTGACGACTCAAGTCCCTCCACAGGGACACCTCTTAAGGGCTTGACACTTCTTGACGTGGTCTTGAAGGCTGAGTTTGGGAAACCCCCTCAGAGACGAGTGTGGCTCACTATATATGTAGATAATATGACACTGTTCCTACACACCAAAGTGTTGCTCTTCGTTATGTAAATCTGTCAACAGTTTCTCACGTTGTAGGAAGGATCGTTTGAAAAAATCAAATTTACATTATCATTTAATTAGGCTTAGGCAATGTATAATTTAACGTAAGTTGTACACAAAATGTGCAGGTCCAAACAAAATTCTGTGAAGTTAAAAATATAAAGTGACTGGAATTAGAAATGAGTTAAGTAAAAAAACCGAATAAGATAAACAAAAGTCAATATTTATTGAAATTTGCTGTTGTAACATATTTTTATTTTAAAATTATACCTTAGTGATTGCAGTTCTTAGCATCGGGGTTTGAATCATGTTTGGATATAATGAGGTTCCCCCCCCCCCCCCCAATGACTTTCCGCTCTCTTTTCAGGCAAATTCAGATACGCTTTTTCTTAATTCAAAATACTGATTTCTAGGACACTTAAATATTTTGTACATATACGTGGATTGTATAATTTAAAAACATCCATGGGGAACATAAACTTAACTTATAATTTTATATTTTATCTGCAGTTACAAAATCATGTGAGTCAGGGGCAGGGTAGGATTGAATAACAACTTTAAAAAAAATATTAATAGCAAAGCTGAGCTATCACTTTTGGAGGGCACATTCACGCCATTGGGAGCTATTCCAAGAAGGCAGGGATATAATCCCAATCTTCTAGTGGGCCACGTTGTAAATGATTGACAATTAACATATTAATGTAATTATACTACTACAAAGCCACATGGCTGACTCACTCACTGACATTAATGTTTACCCACTTCCAGATAAGCTAGAGACTTGAAATTTGGCAAATTTATAGATTGTAGCCCTTAACCGACGGGAGAGTTCCAAAAAGTTAAAAATTTTAATTTTTAACTCAGGAAAAGAAAAATCAAAATTGCGGAGCAACTTTAACGTCAGTGCGGACCTTTATTTGGAGGTCTCTTATAGCTAAATGGTAAGGCCTATCAAAAAACGACTCTGGAATTATACTAGTTTAAATACACTTGCAAAGAAAACGCACTGGGGGTTAGAGGGGTGGAGCCACCAATGAGAAAAGTGAGTCAGTACATAAACGTACAAAACAAACGGGTAGTAAGACGTGATTGAAAAAAAACATGATCAAATAAATAAAGTATAAGAATAGGCATATCCTTACGGATTCAAGCATTCAAAGCTAACATAGTGAAATCAGACCAAAGAACTGATCATGATGAGTTTTAAAAATTTATTAAAATACCTACATTGGAGTTTCATCAGAAATGGTGGTTATTAAGCTGATTGTTGTAATTCGGGGTTAAATAATATTATCAATTCATTAAAGAAAAGCTATAAGTTCTTTATATTATATAAAACCGAATGCCTCTAGTAACAATTTTTAAGAGAGTTGTCTTGTCAGAGCCTAAAAACAATCCTCAAAATGGAGCAAGCCATATCCTTTTTAAATGGCTATCTTTGTGATGCCTTGGAGGTCATCGCATGATTTAAAGGAGCACTGATCATCGCTGGTCCCGTGGAATAAACGTAAAGCTTGATTAGTTGGGTTTTCCGGCAACGGATAGGTCAGGTTTTTAATTACGGCCGAGCTTACTTTAGGGGCTTTTCCTAAATGATTTTCCATAATTTCTCAGATTATACCTTCCTCTTACCTATCCCATGGATATAATTCAAAGTGTGGATAGCTTAAATGGGCAGTAATACGTCATAGGATTTAAAAAAACTATGTATTTAAAGGTTTCAATACATTTAAAAATAGTTACTTTATTTATTGACAGATGATTGTATGGATTATGTAAATAACATATACATCAAAACTTATAAATGCTTTACATAATTTAAAAATTAATAATTATAATAAAGAGTAAACAATAAGGACTTTGTTTCCAATATGGGAAATTTAATCTCAAACAAACACCACCATCAGTCACAAAATTGGATTCCCTTGTAAGAATCTATAAAGTCTATTTACAAAAAGATTTTTCTGAATAAATTGAGTTCACTTCGATTTTTTACTTTTATTTGTTGAAACGATATTCAGTGTGCTCTTTCTTAAACGATTAATATTGTAGCATTTATTGGAAATATATGCTCCAAGAAAAGACTCTAAATGCAAGAAACTCACCAAAAGTCCCCCACTGTGCTGCGCCGACTGACTGTTTATCACACGCAAGAATAATGGCGTCCTCCCTCCACAAAAAACATTGTTCGTCTGAACGCGGAATAAACATTGAGCGAGTAAAATGCTCTATTCCCCGTGGCGAGGTGCGAAGGGGCGTGTGGCGAGCATGCGTCGTAAGAGTGTAATGCGTCCAGAATGTTCATTGTAGCTCCACGTTGATACATTTTTATCCCCTCCCTCCCATCATGTGTCTTGTTTCCCTATGTTTGTAGTCACCCCTTATCCCCCTCTCTGAGTTGGTATAATTGTATATATACTTGTATTGTCCGTGATGTTTTTCACTTCTCTCGGCAGGGCCGTCCCCTTGGGCATACCTTGGGTTTCGAGGTACGAATAAACCTTTTTGACAGTTATAATTTGAAAATGCTAGAAGCGTCGTATCCGAAGTATAAATATGTCAGATGTAGAAACTTTATGTAATTTTCAAAATGTTAAGTTAGAATCTTTTGAAGTATAAATATGTCAGATGTAGAGTCACCACGTAACATTCAAAATGTTAAGTTAGAATCTTTTGAAGTATAAATATGTCAGATGTAGAGTCACCACGTAACATTCAAAATGTCAAGTTAGAATCCTTGGAAGTATAAATATGTCAGATGTACGTAATATTCAAATGTCTAGTTTAGAATAGTTACAAAATATTTAAAGTACAAATTGGTCGTATGTTTTAGGACTTAGAAGGTATCAAATGCTGTATTTTCGCATAATGTTTATATTGTAAACACGGTTAATCAGGCAAATGGGAGTTTTCCATGTTGTCAACACAGAGTTTCAGTAATTGTATCACTGACTCCTTTTAACCTTTTGGCCTATATGGCAAAACTTTAATGTTATTACTCGGAAGGAGTAAGTTTATTTTATACGACCAGATTTTGTATGGTAAATATTTCCGTAATATAACTCATTGGCCTTGCGGGCCTGTAGAGTCCATTGTTATTTTTTTTATACTGTCGTATACTAATAGCTTCACTAAACAGTATACTATTCCGATTGTACAAATAACTCATTTTCTATTGTATGTATTCTGTTCAAATTTATTAGTCAATATCAATAAAACTACACCATGTTATTTTTGACATATTTCGTCATAATTTAGTTTCCTGCTTTAGTCATCCTTTTTTGGTGTCCAAAATACTAATGTTTTTGAGTACAAGTCAAGGACATTATAAGTAAACTTTTCTCTTGCATTTCTCACCGCCCTCTGCAAATTTACTACTTTATTATTTTAGTTTAATTTTCTTATTGTGCGCCAGCCTTAGTCTTCTAGGAAGAGTGAGGGCGAGGGAACAATATTATTGAATATAATTTATCATATTTATTACTTTCGGAGTGGTTGGAGTGCCCTAAACTAATCCAGGAGACGAGGGTTCAACTCCAACAAAGTGCACTGGCTTCCCATTTATTTTCAAAGAGGAAGCTATTAGACCTATTTCTTAGGTATTATGTATCCATGATTGAAACTGAAATTTGTTTCATCATGATCTATTGGCCGCTAATATATCCTATAACTAACGATCCTCACACGTCTATTACAGACTCAGCCCTAAAATCTGAGTGTGTAATGACCCTGAGCACGGGAATAATCCTAAATAGCTTAGTGGTAGAGCATTGGCATGCTAATACAAAAGTCCCAGGTTATATTCCCGTGTCAATGTGTTATTTTTCAACTAATTTACATTATTTATCTGTTCGATGTATACTATATGAATTAACTAATTTGAAAGTTTAGATATAACAAAATAAGTCTTAATGTTTTATAATAGCTTCTAGGAAAAAATACCACAAAGTAAATATTCTAATATTTATTGCTAACTCATCATAATCAACTATTTCCAGTTTTTGGCCGGGTGAGTTTAATATAATGCCTCCATCTTCCTCTTTCCTTCCATTCCTCGTCATCCTTTATTTGCTTCCATTCTTCTCCTCTTACTCGCACATTTGTTATCTTCTCCTCTCATCTCTTTATTGGTCTCCCTTGTGATATTTTTACCTTACGTTTTTCATCTCAATGATTATCTTTTGATATTATTTCCTTTTCCATCCTCATTACATGGCCATACCATCACTGCCTTTCTTCCTCAACTATCTCATGTACTCCCTGTATCCCCCACTCTTCACTAAAGAGCTTCATAACTTATCCTGTTTCTCCTCGTGACAAATAACATTCCTCACAAACTTTATTCGTGTGGCCTCCGCTCTCTTCGTAGCTCTTTCTTACATACATTTTCAAGGTTTCTGCTACATATGTGACGATGGCTACAAAATATGCCCTGTACAGCACTTCCTTACACTTTAAGGGCATTTCCATTCTACAAAGAAGTATAATAGACACCTATAAAACTACTCCTATTGCCCTCTTCTTTATATATACTTCCTACTCGCCTTAATCACATTTCCCAGTTATTTTACAACCGTGCTTTTGTCAGAATTACTGCATCCAAATTTATAGTCAACTACGTTTGAAAATATACAAACTCCGAGGGAAATGAATTTCACAGATTTAAATAAAGTACCTACTATTTTTGTTTCCAACCATCCGTGTTTCAACTAAAGTAGGAGAGGTGAATTGCATCACCTCTCCATCACTTTCAAGATCTGTTGTTAAAATGTGCTCTCCCGTGTAGGGAAAGCGCGCCCTCTTGACCTCTGGTGATAGTAGGGTTTAGAAAGGTCGCCCTGATTAAGCGAGTGCATCACTCGACTGTTTAAAGGGTCGTACACATTGAAACATTGTGTGGTGTGGAGAATATAAGCACCAATATAAAGAAGATAGGCCATTAAAGTGAAACCAACGAAATACAAGCAATGGGAATGAAAGCTCTGTTAACTAAATGTATGTAGCAACATTTTTTGTTTCAGGACTGTGCATGTGAGTAGGCGTTTTTCACTTAGAATCGATGTTTGACTAATAATATAAAGAAATATTTGTACTAGAAATATTTATTGTTGATTTTCTGTAATAGATCCATTTAGTCCATTTAAAAAACTTAGATTTTTTAGAATTATTTTTTGTGAAAAAATTTATATTTACACAAAAATGTATTTTTTAATATATTTAACTTTAAAGCATTTAATAAAACATATGCAAATATTGAGGAACTATACATTCCGTTAAATAATACCTTAAAATTGAATCAATTAACTAAACTCGGAACTTCAAGAATAAATAAAAAGTTCTGGTTACTCAAAATTTTTCAATTTTTGTAAAGATCTTTGAGTAAAAATCGAAGATCTGTTTAACCTCAACTAGAACTCAAATTTTTGAATACCCGTAAACCCCTACTTTTTTGTGTGTGTCTACCTACCCCAACTTCTTAACTATCCAACCTATAAACAATTGAGTTAATGTTGTTACATAATTAGAGGAAATGTATCCTCATTTTCACGAAGGTCTGGTGGAAAACAAATAAGCAAGAACATCCCTAGATTGACTAACAGAGATTCAAATCCCCCAACTTTCATCTCACTGGCCAACCCTACCTACTAGGCAAAGTTTACGTCTTATTACTTAAAACCACAGATGAGTTGCCTAAAAATAAATTTTTACCTTTTTTTTTAGATATTTAGTTACTAGTGTTTGGGTTCAATCTGGCATATTTAAGTTAAAATATACCCTCTCCAGAGGCCGAACGGTCTTAGGCGTTACTTTCATGTTTGACTAGCCTGCCGAAAAGGGTCAACCTGGATTTTAATCCTGGTTGTGTCAACTAGGGTTGTTTTTCCTATATTGTTTCCCACTCTATTTCCATGCAAATGCGAATAAATTACATTTGAAATGCTTCATTTCCTCATTCCTAGGACATTAGAGTATCATAGATGCGTATAGCCTGAACAGGTAGTAATGCGCGGTGATAAGAGATAACATAAACACATAGGTTTTGAATAAAGGGAACAAGAGCTAGGTCTAGTATTCTTTTTCCAGTTTTTATAAAAAAAATTTTTTAGTCAAATTAGATTAATAAAATATTGATCGGTAGATACGTTTAATTTTTATTTAATATCTGGGATCAAACCGGAACCAAAACAAGAACTGATAATCTAGTTAAATTTATTTTTAAGGAACCTGAACTGATATATATAATATTTAGGTTAATACAGGTTTTTATCGGTTCTTAGGGTTTTTAACCTTTAATAGTAAACGATTTATGGTGGAGTGCTATGCCTTTTTTTTTATGAAACTTAATTTTATTTTTAACATCAGATTCTCCTCTTTATCAGGAATTTTTGTGAGGGTATTTCCTAAGTGGATTAATGTATCAATGAGCACTTAGGAGTAAGCACTAAATGGTTCAGATTCTTGAGAAATGATTATTTTCATTTCGTAATTTTATTCTTTTGGTTATGAGCTTAAGAAGATGCAACTAACTTTGAACGACAGAAAACATGTCTACGAACTGTTGTTAGTGAGTTATAAGAAATCAGAGATAATGGCACTGGTTGCACAAGCAGTCTAATGTAGATACTAAGAAGTTTATTTTTAAGTGTTACTCCTGAAAGTTAAATAATTTATGTTGTTGGATAGCCAGTTTAATTGGAGGTGAAAAGGAAATGGGAGTAGTAGGGTTTACAAATAGTTAATAATTTCACAGATCCTTTAAATATAAAGTAATAATTACTTATTCCAAAGTTTGTGGTTATTGTGTGTAGTTAAGAAATATATTTATAGTTTTATTAATAGTTATATCAACAATAATTATTATTTTCAAATAGGTTGAGTTTAGTTACCTTCAGCCAATATATGCAACAGATAACCTTCTACTAGCTGTCACTTAACTACACTCCTATCGTAGATGATATGTAGTGAGTCGTAGTGTGATTTTTAGAGCTTAAATAAATAAATAATTAAATAAATACTGCTCCAGTATGAATTTAGACTTAAATTCTCTTTACATGGTGATTTCAAAAAATCTTGAATATATGCCATGAGCATAGCGGCATTCGATGATTTAAACATTTTAAATAAAGAGAAAATATTATTAACTTACAAGTAGCTCTTGACAGATATTTAAGAACTGTTAATATCACCTTTTGAAAAAAATTAAACTCTATCTTTCTACTAGAGTAAAATTTTATTTATTTTGTCAAAAAAAAAATTGCTCTAGAAACTGCAAAAAATACTGTTCTTGAACCACGTTTCCTAGATCCCCACGTTAAAACGCACATTCAATCTTCCAAACCAACGAAGCCGGGGGTCTGTGACCTACGATATCAGCCACGTTCATTGAAAGGCAATCCTCCATGCCTCGGGTTGCCTCGTGGGTGACCAATTATATTGGTGTTGGGTCTCAGGAGATTATCTGCTTTATGCTCACAGAGCAACACGATTCGCGTGTGCATGTGTGAGTGAGTGTTTGTGTGTATGGTGAGAATTCGCAATGTCTAACACCACACAGACTACCTAATATGGTACCAGAGTACATAAACAAGCTTGATTAACCAGACGGTTCAACACAAGGTGGTTGATGGCGTGCCAATTGAATTAGGGTTGTTTGGAAAACTATGTTCAATATTTTGATAAACCAAGACATTTGTGAATAAGACTCTCTTTTAAAATACATACCTAATCACGCAATTCCCTTACGGGGTAGCAAGACATTGTGCATATAGCTAAAAAAAAATCTTTGGTACTTAATCTAGCCTAACTAACTTTCTCCAGACTTCCCTATCCTTGCATATTACCTTCTCTTCAACAACATTCATGAGTCGAGTCATACCAGCTCTTTTTTTTATTCTTAAAACTCATAATGTTTTTCTTTTTCACACATTAGTCTACAACATTTAAACATGTATTACATGGCCTACATCTTCCTTTTGATCAACTCACTCTACCTTCATATATTTGTTTAGTCACTCAATCCACAACCATCCTCTCGTTACGCCCAAACCAACGCAAGACGCTTATTTAACATTGACCTTTGGACTCCTTATCAGGTCACAATCCTTCAGCACTCCTTCATTTCTTACTCAGTCCATATTAAATTATTTTAGTTGTAGAACATTAAAAAAAACCCACCCCCTATAAGCTTATAATCTTAAGCCGGGTACCCATTTGTTGCTTAACAGTGCAGACGAGAAAAAGTTTTATAGGTGTGTGTCAAAATATGATACAAAGATACGCAACGTTCCCGATCGTCCCGTTTGTCGGTTTTTCCCCGTCAGATCAAAGGAATAATGCGGCACCGGGTTGAATCATATATGTACGGACCGCCAATTTACTGAGTTGCACGTACTTTCCGTTAGAGGGCATCTAGGGGAAATCTTGAGTCAGGATTTCATTTTTTAATAGTAAGGATTTTTTATTTTTTTATTTTTTTTATCATTACTATCTTTTTGCACCATTTGAGTGGAGTAAGGAGTAAATCACAAGGTTTGTATAAACATACCAATAAAATTACTTAATTTGGGATCCATAACACCAAATTGTTACAATAAATTGCGGAAACCATATTAGTTTTATATTTTTCAACTTCAAATGATGATTAAAAATGTACAAGGCTGCTTGCAGAGATGTGTTAATTGTTGCAGAACAATTAGATGTGAAACCTGCTTCAGTGGCCGAACAGTTTAATGGTCTACTAAGGGAGATTTTTCGTAAGTGGTTTTCAACTCTCCCCCCAAGAAAATGTGGAATCACGTCCTCTATATTCAACCTTCATTATCCTTAGAACATTAGCGTAGATAATGCATATGCTTATAACCTGAACGGTTTGGGATAAATGGGGCTAAAATAACCAGAACTGAACACTGAAGATCGATTTGTATCGTAATTCTGTATCCCCCGTTTTAATATAAATACGCGGTGATGATCCGAAGGAAAAAACTAGACAGTGTTACACCACATTATATCACTGGATAGTTATACGCAACAATGACACGATACGCAGATGCGCAGCAAATGTATACCCGCCTTTATGTAGCTTTAGTATAAAAATAATATGGTTTTGCAATTTTAAGTGCACTTTATATATTTTTTTAAATATATATATATATATATATATATATATAGCATACTGGCAGCCAAAGGCTCTAGAAATATATATATATATATATATATCATACTGGCAGCCAAAGGCTCTAGAACGTTATGTTTGTGTTGTATTTGAAGGCTATTGGTGGAGAAACCAAGGTTCGAATCCAGGCTGACGTGGCAACAAATTGTTCCATGGAGATATACTATTTTGTAGCCTACTTAGCTACTAAAACCTCATCCTAGTAAAAGGATCTGGAATATAATATGATCCTTAGAAAAGTCATATACTATTTATTTTTAGCATCGCCTAAGATCGAACAGGGGTCCTAGATAAATTCAAAATTCCTGACCATTGATTGAGTTTGTATTTTCAGTTTACCCTGAAAGGCATAAAATATTCCTTGCTTGATTCCACTATAACCTAGCTTATAAGATATGACCGGGCATAATGCAATAGTCAAGATAACTCTGCAATATTTCAGGGTGTGTATTGTAGATGTAAAAAATAAATTGATTAAAACACCGTTCATTTTAGGAACGGAGATACACTTTGAAATAGACTTACCAGTGTGTTCCTTTTAAAATCAATTTAATAAAATTTACTATGCCGAATAGAGATAGTGAAATTTATATCATTAAGGTGGGAGTTTAGAGTACGGGAGAAATGACCAGTGTTATTAATTTAATTTTTTATTTAGTTTTTATACCAACACTTTTATTTTTGGCCAAAACTAATAAAATATTTTTTCACTAGAAATAAAAAGCTTGATTTTCTTCACAAAGTAATATCAAGAGTTCTTTAATATATGTTAAGATGACTCATAAGAATAGTGGCGTAAGATAAACTATTTAAATAAAGATGATAAAACATCCATAAGGATCTTGGCCCTTTCAAGTGCAAGTCTAAAACCTATTTTGTGGTATGGTGGGCGAGAGGGTGAAAGGCGTAATGTGGTTTCACAACCAACCAAAGTATCCTTCCGCACCAACAAGAGTAGATGGATCACATATACCATAGATGGCATTGCCTACAGAACAGGTATTGAGGTAAAATCATATGTTTGTAAATATCAATTTTCTCGAGAACGAGTGAAATTTTTATGTTAATATTTTCAAAACCCCTTCTAAGTTAATGTATCAATGTTTATTAATTGTTACATTTTCTTAGTTTTTGTTATGAAAACGGTAGTTTTCTATTGAAAAACGTGAATTTTATCAATATTTTATCACTGTTAAAATTATAAAGGAGGTGTGTATAGAAAAAGTATTACTTAATCAATAAGCTTCTATTCTTTAAAAAACCGTCCTCGAAAATAAAACAATATAAATTCTTTAAGATAACAGTTTGTTCCCATGGCTCTGCATTTCCACGCCAAATGAAAAGGGCCAATCGCTTTAACTTATATTCAAGAAATGTTGAAGTCACTATGTGAACAAAAATTGAGCTCTATTTTTATACTGGAGAAATATTTAAATTCCTCTGACCCCCCAAAAAATGTCGATATAAAAAAACTGCCCATCCATTTATCGCGTCCCTTACTTTCTATTTTAAGGTTTAAATGTTCAAATCTTAGTACCGCAACTTTAGAATGTTTTTTGGGGTGTTTAAAGTTCACTTCCCAAACACACAGATTTCATCACACACGAATTAAAAACAACTTACCCCTTGACCTTAAGGACAAAACACAAAATATGACTTATCCTTTTACATTAGCTATTAGTTTTACTATCAAACCTTATTCGGTTCCAGAATGTGGCAACAAAATGTATTATTTGCATATTGACGGGATTTTATCTATGAATGAAGCTTGGCTAGTTTAAAAATCTAAATTCTATCTGCAATATACATTATAAGTTAGTACAAATTGTGGTTGTTCAATCCAATTACAGATTAATAGGATTATGTGTTCAATTTAATTATTTATTATTGGATGATTCTTATATAGGAGCCCATTATACTTGTGCATTGATTCTTATTAACTGTCCAAACTAACCATATATTTAGACTAATTATGAAAGGAAGAGGAAGGAACCCTGAAAGTACAATTTATATAAAATGTACCAACATTTTTGGAAAAGATGAATAGGAAACAACTTAGCAAAAACAAAGCACAATACACTTGGCTGAGATTAAAACTTTGAAATCCCCGTCACATTCATACTGATTGCGAGTGCAATGCCTTTTACCAATATTTATCCTTGGATCATTTATGGTCCGCATAATATAAGGAAGATTTGTAATAAAAATTAATTAAACAAGTTTTATCGCATAAATTTGAAATTCAACAAAGATTAAATATGAAATATGCCACTTCTGTAGTATTTTTTTTCTCACGCTAGACACAATTCACATAGGAAAAGCAAATTGTTCTAAATTTAAGTCAAAAAATTTGAAATGTTATTTATAAAAAAATATGAGGTTTAGAATGTTAAAAATATTTAAAAAAACTATCACTTAATAATTCCAATGTGTTTATGTGATTTGTTTTTGTTCAACATTTTCATTTAATAAATAAATTATTGTCTTGTATTTATAGTCGTAAAATGGAGTTGTCTTATAATAATGATTTGAATATATTTACCTCCCACCCGGCCCCATATTCCCAGTGGTCCCCCAGGTTTCATAAATTCCATGTGACCAGGAAACGGATTAATTCAACATTACATATTAAAATAAATATAATCATATTTACTATTAAAAAACATCTATTCAATTGGCCCTTTCCAACTTTATTATTGCATGCTATTATTTACTTGACAACAGGTTTTGTAACTAGGTCAGAAATGTTCAAAAATTTAAATTTCCAAGAACTTCAAATTGCTTCTATAAGTAATGTTTCTTACCAAGACTGTAAGGAGGGTGGGAAGGATAGAATAGGTTAAGCAGTGGGTGAGGGATGAGGGGGTCATCGACGTGTGAAGCTGTCGGTATCACAAAGTGTCGACACCCCGCCCTCCTCCCCTTTCCTCTCAACCTCGTGTTACTGCGAATTAATCTCGTGAGTATCGATATGACCTTACAGCAAGTACTAACAGTAATTATCCCCTTCCCCCTCGCACTCGCCTCATACAACCCGACACTGTCTCTAATTAGCCGCGTATTGATCACCAGCCGCGCAAATTGCCAACTCCTCGTTAACCCAGTGAGCCGGGCGACATCTCGAAACCCCCGTTGGGTCGACACACCATGCACGCAAATACTGGAGAAGAAAGATGAGATAATCAATTCTGGTTTCTGTGATCTTTAATTAGTTTTCCCATATAATAAAACCAGTGATGCGAATCTGGCAGTCATTAAAATTTGACAGATGATCAATCATTAGTGGTTTTTTGCACAGTGTCTTTCTACCCTTCAAGGCCAAGCAAGTATTTTATCACCACGTCTTAATACATTTGGGTTATACCCATATGTATTAGTTCGGCTAATGTGTTAGGGATGAGGAAGGTTGAATTTAGAGAAAATGTGTTCACATTTTCGTGAAGACAGAGTTGAAAAATATTTAGGAAAAACACCCTCAGGACAATCCAACTGAGATTCGAGCCTAAATCTTCTCAGTATCGGTCCCGTCTATTGAGAAAGTTATAGCATAGACCTATATCCCCCGAGGTCGGTATATATATATTTTTTATTGCGTTAAAAGGGAGTTGGTGAATAAGTTAGGATTCATACTAATTTTTGAATTTGTGTGTGTGTGTGTGTATATATATACCTTTAGAATCTGACCACATATGGCAGCTATTGCTATTGCTTTATATTTTTTAAATTATTCATAATATTTATGAATGATGCGCTTACTAGTTTATTTTTAGACACCTAGCTACAATCCAATTTTAATATACAGTGTCATTTTATGACAGGTAGAAAAGTGACTAAATCTACTTTTACGTATTTACACACCAAGCTATGTGATATGCAATTGTCACGCATGATAGATAATACACATACTCAATACACCAGCCAGTGAACTGAATCCCTACTTGCCTGTCACTGAAAAACCAATTAGTCTGCGTGTCCATTGACACGGGGAGCTTTTAATTTAAGTAATATTCTGAAAATGTTATGTTTATCTTGAAAACTCTGTACATACAAACTTTATAGTCTCTTTGGAAATCCTCAGAAGATAAATGCCTTAAACTTAGCATTCTTGACAACGAATGAAGAATTCATTTTTCCATTAGTAGCTGATATAAACACTTAACCAATAAATATGTGAATGTACTGGGTACACAATACCCAAAACATCTGATAAAACTGGTTTAGATATTGAAACTACTGTACGTGATCGATATTCTAAACAAATATGACGACTTATGTATGCCCGTTAACATTTTACAGGAAAGAGGTTAACTTCCTATTCATTTTTATAACTTATCGTTGATTCAAATAAATTCTTCCTCTTGTAAGATAAAACCTGAAATCCTCGAAAAGATATTGAAATGAGAATTAAATTAAGGTTTTTTTATTATTAGAAAAGTGTAAATTGAAAATATATTCTTTTCCTTTTTGCTTCCGATGTTCCACCTCTCCTTGTCTTGATTACAATCTACAAAATCCGATGTCAAAATTAGAATTGGCAATAACGTTGAAGAAAAACTCATTTATCTACGTATCCTTTATTAAATCACACACACTCCGAAAAAAAAAATTGAGATGGAAAAATATGAAGATTAAAATATATCTATAGGATATCAAAGATGGATAGAAAATAACATCATTGTAATCTCGATTGAACTTTAACAGTAATACAAAATTGAAATAATAATGCATACATTAATTATTTGAATTATATTAGCTATATTATCCATATTGTATTGACTTAATAACATTATTCTTATTTTAAAAACTTCTTACATACAAATGCTGTTAGCGTTTAGGATTCAAGTTAGACTTATATTCAACTATTTCACTTTTTACCTAAATTATAGAATAAATTCATCCCAACAGAGATATGAACAAGAGTCTCTAAGTGACTACCTGTAAATGGCTTAAACTTAACGCTTTGACAGAATCCACTATTGCCAAAGTCATTTCGATATACTTACAATATAAGCTTATTGACGGGAATTTTAATTTTTTGTGTATGCTTAGCCTAAAGGATAGGAATTAGGAATGAGAGTAATTGCACCTGAATCATTGGGATTTTTTTTTGTAAAATGTACTAACTCAACGTGAAGACACTAAGTAAACTGATAATATTTTCATACGATTTGATTAACTTAATTATAGAACATTCACAACATTCAGTCTCCTATCAATGTGGAAGTGGAAGTTCCAATTTGACCATTCCTCATTTTTTAGTTTGTGTCGTTAGTTATTGGTTTTAAGTTATACCCCGAGACTTACAGTTTATCCAGTAATGTACACTACGTTTATCCTGAGAGGTAGCAAGCTCGCCATGCTTGTTTTAACTATTGTGTGGTCAATATGTTCGTCAAGGTAGGAATGTAACCTAGCACAACACACGCAGTGAATGTCCAAGCCTCCGCCTATATGAGTTGTATCTTTTCTAAAATTAAGTTTGATCTTGGGGAAATAGACATTACTTACCCCCATTATCTCTTTTTTCCTGATTTGTTAAATTTTATATATTTATTTAATCAATCCGACACTTAAGCTCAGTCGGCAGCGTGTCTGCCTACTGAGCTAAGGGTTCCGGGCTCGATTCCCAGCATTGCGGAAAAATTTACTATGGGTGAAATGTGAGTGTATCCCTTAACATTGATAAATTAACGGCTGGGGAATGGATGTTGTATCTGCCCAAGTATTAATTTAGATTATAGGGCATATGAAACTATGACAGACCTAGCAAGCTGATAGTGGAAAATATATTGCTTGAATAAAAAAAACTTACCCGCACCATAGGCTGGAAACAGTAATGGATGTAAAATATAAATAATCTACCTTTATTTTGTACATTAACTCCATATTTCATAAATATCAAGCTCACATGATCACATATAAAGGAGTGTGAAATTAATAATAATCAACTTTAAAATGAATTTACTAAAGGCAAAATAAAGAACACTACAGATAACGTTAGAGGGTAGATTTTAAACTGCAAGAACAATGCAATTTTATGTTCAGGAAAACAACAACTGCGATTGTTTTGCATTTATGAAAATATCCTTGGATAGCTGCAATGCTTAGAAAGATACACTCGGCTATCAAACTGCCTGCGGATCTGAAAGTTTTAAAGTCAGATCAGGTGGAAGAGAATGAGAATTTAATATAATTCTCTTTGCAGATTTATGTTCATAACAAAAACATGTGCAAGTAAAATTAATATAATATTTGTCCCGAAGACACTGGAGAGTGTATGAGGTTACATAATAGTGAGTTCAAACCCTGTACGTGTCGTAAAACGTTGTTAGGATAATCGAGTCTCGTATATTACGGCGGGCAGGGCATGCAGAACGAATGGAAGAATCTAGAACCGTGTTCAGGGTATTGACTGGAAAACCCAATGGGAAGACCTAGATTCAGATGGAAAGATAACATTAGAATGGACCTGAAAGAGATAGGGTGTAATGAAGTGGACTGGATGGAGCTAGCTCAAGATAGGGACAGGTGGAGTACTTTTCTATGTGTGGTAATGGACTTTAAAGTTCGTAATGGCGTAGAATAAGTAAATAAATATAATAAACACCTGTTCTTGAATATTTGTGATTGGAATCGCAAAGTTTGAAAATATATTTTTATTTTCATTTTAAATATTTATGTTCATATGTGACTATGCTTACAGCAAATTTTCAAGAATGTATGATATAATGATGTGAAGAAAATTAAAATAATTGTATCTACTAAATCAGTTAGGTTTTTGTCATAAAATTTTTTAAAAATTGGTAGATAAAATTCACGTTACCTCCCGCATCAACTTAATGATAATCTATGAAAGTTAAAAACATTTATTTCGATTGCTTTACGAACGGATTGTTCCGGCTTGTATATCTTTGTTCCAACACTGATACTCAGACCAGTGATGGGGAACCTACAGCCTTTTTAGGTGTTTAGTGCCGCCTTTTCACATATTCTGTTAATTAAATCTTTTCATGGTTTGTAAATGATATATTGTCAAACTCAAATTGTATTCCTACATTTTAGTAAAATTAAGTGTTTTATTAACTTTTGAGATGTTTAGTTTTTAGATCTCCGTTAGTGCATGATTTACTATTAGATTTTATAGTCTCTAATACATACTGATACATATTTTTAAGAATACTTATATTATTATTATTTAGCACCGCGTCATACTACCCGTTCGGGTTATAGACCCTACGCCTTAATTACTAATTACGCTAATGGATTAGGAATTGGGAAGGTTGAATTAGAGGAAGTGAACCCGCCTTTGAATGGAGGGAGAGTGGAAAACCATTTAGGAAAAACCACCCCCAGTTCACCCGACCGAGATTCGAACCTAGATCTCTCCGTCCTTAGCAGTTAAGCTCAACATGACTAGCGCGTTAGCCAACTACGCCACCGAGGTGGGTAAGAATACTTATAAAATATGTAATATATACAGTTGGATTTAAAAACTAACCAAAATTCATGAATAACATATTAACGCAAGGAAAAGCGAAAAAACCTTTTTATAAAATAATTTATAATTCATAAATTCTATTTTTTTTTAAATATTTTCTTCAAATATATTGATATTTGCACTCGTTGAAAAGTAGACTAAAAAACACTTTTGATACTTTATAAGTTAATAAAAAGACATTAACTTGTCAAGTATGTTTTTATAATTTTGGCATAATCTACTGTACATGAAGTTTGTGGCCTTATGATGAAGCCACGAATTGACATAATGGGGCCTTCTAATTCCAAAAGGTTCTTAGCCTCTGCTCTAGACCATGAAAGTTCAATACACTTAACTAAATACAGGATCATGATACAACTTAAGTAGCTCACAAACAAACTGATGTATGCCTACTTCCTGGGCCTGTTTCGCTTCGAGCCCAAAACTTGCTCTCGCTTGTATCTGTGTTTGTTTGAGGGAGGAAGAGAGGAAATAAAGGCTTGTGTATGCATCGTATCGCTCTATTCCAAAGGATCACGCCCCTCTTAACCCTTTCCCCAAACTCCAGCCCTCCCCCCCTCCATCCCTCTCAAAACTTGCCAAAGTTAGAGGTAGTCCTTTGGGATGCCCGACCAAAGACGAATAAACATTCCATCCAGATCTCGATATTGCACGGCGTAGCTTCTTGGTGTGAAAATGTTTTCCTATTGCCTTATTTGTAGGGGGAAGAGGATGGAGATAAGAACTGCTCTATAATCGAGTTAGTTTATATGCGTTATGATATTTTTGATAGTTTTAGGTGTTTAAACATAAGAAAAGAGTCTTTTTCCCTAAAGTCAACAGCCAGAAGGTCGGTTTGATGTGATTTATACCCATCTGGGGCTGGACTTGCACTCAGCCCTTCAACTGGTTACTGCTGTCTGAACCATCTGGTATAAATATCATGTACTTGGGGAGTTCAGTTTCACGTTGAATTATACACTGAAATTTTTATGAGTGATCGTGAAAGGATCTACAAATTTTGTCGGAAAAGGTATGTTCATATACTTTCCAGGGAAATTTAGCATGCCACAATCGACATGAGACCGACGGCTTTACTTTTCCTTCGAAGGAAGTTGTTCTAGGGATTTTTATCAATTAAGAAAAATCTGTCAACCTCAAATGGGTTTTGAACCCATGGACTTTGGGTCCTGAGACAAGCACTGTACCCCAAGACCACCAAGGTAGACAAGAAAAGAGCTTAGGTATATCTACAAAGTGATTGCAGCTTATTGCGTCTCAATGTGTAGTTCTCCTTATTGAACAGTCAAAGTTGATACAAAAAAAATAATTGTATCATACGATGTCTACTATTTCGTTTTACATATTTTATGGATTTTGGGTTAATACCACCAATTTTTGGAAAAAAGGAGCAAGAAAGTCTGTGCAGTGCACTGAACAATTTATTCTTTTTATGTTGCGCGTCTTATCACCCATTCGAACTATCCGCAAACTTACACTCACCAATCTAAATTCGAAGATTGAGATGGGTGACTTGAAAAGATACGGTACAAAATTTACATATAGGAAGAAAGGAAGGGAGTAAAACCTTAATCTAATCAGGATTGAGACCTAAAGTTTCATGTCAAATTCGGGACACGAAATTACTAAATCAGTGTCACCGGTTAAAGGGGGATTTGGACTAAATGTTTTGGTTAAATCTACAACAAATAGGTAGATATGTAAAGAATAGCCAAATTCAGTGGCCGAACGGTCTAAGGTGTCACTTACGTGCTATGTTTGCCTACTGGTGATGAGATCGGTTTTCAAATTCCAACTGGATCTACTGGGGGTGGTCTTTCCAAAAGAGTTCCCCCACTACCCTTACACGCAAATGTGGGTAGCTTACCTCTAATGATTCCTTCCTCGTCCCTACTCCATTAGAGTAATATCATACATGCGTATAACCTGAAATCTTTATAGCTTTCAATAAAACTAGATTTTAAATAATTTATTAGTTATTATTTTTAATAAATATAAGTTATCACTAAACACTGGTATAATTTCAACTCGTTATATATAATTTTATTTTGAGTCAAATAAAACTACGTCACTTTTCACATCAAAAACACCCCTAAACAAAAATAAACAATAGTAAGTAACCTGTACGTTTGGACAGACATTTAAACGTTACATTAAAATTCTATGTTCCAAATGCACGAGATATCAACTAATTAAAATCTTAATTTGCAATTCTAGTTTGAAATGAGCAATAAATTGATTGGTACGTCAGCCGAGCTCTACCAGATAACATTTTGTGAAAGTCCATTCAACTGATATTTATGTGTGTCAGTGTGTGTGTGTGGGTGTGTAAAGGGATGTTTGGAGAGAGAAGCATTGTAATAGTTGAAAGGGGGAGGGGGCGAAGGGGGAAAAGCCTACCTTATCTGTGACAGCGGGAATTGAAATCAGATTGTGAGCCATAACTCACTTGTTATATAGCTTTCTCATGGAAACACGCCGTATATCCCTGTCTACTAGAGCCAGGAGTGTACATCGCTACATTTTACTCTCGGTACACAAACAAATTAGTCTGATACTCTTTCTCGCTGCTTGAAAATTGATCTGAAGAGTTTGCCGTCACGGATAAAACAGAAAAAACACTCTCAGGAAGCATCGTTTAAATTTGGAGTCATTTAACGTGTAAGTTCTGAAACAAAAGGCTAGATCGGCGGACGACTTACAATCCAAATTAACTTTAAGGATCGGGATGGGTGAGTTCTGTACTGGTGCGCACGCGGATTGGGCTTCAGTCTATTCTTGACTGGTTTTCCGGTGATGGTAAAGTGAGAATTTGAATATCCTACGGTGTAGTGAGGTGATGTTTTATTGATGGTTTCCCAGTTAATTAAATCTAACAGTTTCAGAGTCTTTATGAGTATTTTCAATATGTAATCGCAAAAATAACTTAAATCTTTTTCTTTAGCTAAAGTGTATTTGAATAACACACATCTTTTATTATTATTATAATTAGCACCACGTCTTACTACCAGTTCGGGTTATACGCTCTTAAGCTAATTTGTAATGGTAGGGTGAATGTGAGATGAAAATGGAGGACCTACAATTTAACGTGGAATCCGAACCATGGTGGAAGCCTGGTATTCAACACATTCACATGGTGTGATTAATACACGTTTTGTCAGAGGTGAAGGAAGGATTTTGGCAATCAGATAAATCTGTGCCAGGACCAAGGATTGGGACCCGGACCCCTAGCACAGAAGTCTAACACATTGCCCCTAGACCACCAGGGCACCCACAAATCTATTATTTAATTTGATCAAAATAACAACGAATAATTTTATATAACCAATATTCTTGTTAGATCGTTGGTATGAGAGACCTGTTCTAAGTAATATTAGCTTTCTAAATCCAGACCTCCTTATAGCTTGGATTGACCAAAACTGATCGGTAAAATATCGGCGATTCTATCAACTGTTCCATGAAGTAAATGATGATCAAGAAGAGGCAGTATGAATATTTTGCTATTACAACAAAGCATATACTTAAAAGCTTTAAAACACGTTAAAACTTACAGTATATTCACACCTTGCGGTTTACCGAGACGTTTTTCTTATGCAGTTTTCAGTGGCGTATGCAACGATATGCATGTGTTCTCACTATACGGTAAAACCCAATGCGGCAAAGAAAACAGAATCGTTTATTTTTGCTGCCGTGTGTTGTCACTGAAAACTGTATGCTTCATAAGGTAAAAAAAATCTAGACGGTCGCAGTGGCCAGAGTATCCAAACGAAATAATTCACACAGTTCGAGTTTTTATACCATTCGCCGACTGCACGCCGTATGTGGAGGGAGAGGGTAGTTTAGGCAGTCACTGCACTTGCTTGGACATGTTTGGACGTGTTTTCGCAATGGATAAAACTACTGTGGTATTACTTATAACACTGATTGAAGAAAGACCCCTTATATGGGATAAAACATTAGAAATATATAAAAACAAAGTCTTACGCGAATGAAAATATTGATAAAAACCAAAAACAAGAATTTGGTAAGTTTTATAATTGATTTTTTACACAGCACAGTTTATTAATTAGTCAAACCAATAGCTTCATTTTGCCACGGAACTGATCCATATTCATACACGAAATAATCAGCAAACATATTTATAATTGTATTAGCTGTAATTCCACCACGTCCTCGTTGTTCTCCTGGCATGTTTTGAAAGCACACACTTTCATTTTGATCACTAAGATTTTCGAAATTCAGTCCATCCTTTTCTATAATGAAGTTATGTAAAACAGTGCATGCTTTAATTATATGAACCACCGTGTCATAATTTACGTCCAAGGGCCTATGAAAAATTCTCCATTTATTGGCAAGGACACCAAAAGTGCATTCCACATACCTTCTAGCTCTTATCAAACGATCATTGTAAACTCTTTTTTTTTTGTAGCTTAAGTGTGTTCCACCAAAAGTCTCAATAAATGTTCACTCAATGCGAAACCTTCATCGCTGATAAGAAACAATACAGTGGGGGAAATATACATTTGTTTTAAAACCATTTGCTATTTGTTCCCATTCCTGAGCTTCAGGTAGGTGCATACATACGTCACATTAATTTTTCAATATTTTGAGCGTCATTTCTTTAATGATAGCGTTGATTGTTGAGATGCCGACTATGAATGAATAATATAAATCTTTATATGAACATCCAGAAGCCATATATCTGAAAATACACACAATAATATATAATTATTTTGAAGGTAAATTAATTCTGAAAAAATTAATACATATTCTAGCCAGCTGGATTAAAGATCTTAAAAAGAGGAAATATCAAAATAAATCTAGTTCCTCTGCTAGTAAATACAAACCATATAAATATTCTGATCATATGTCACTACTCAAGAAAGTTACTGATACAACAGTAGGTCAAGAACGCGTAGAAACTAATGAAAGTGGTGAAGGAAGCACAAGCCACGTTGAAGAGGGGACTGAAAATGCAACAAGTGCAGAAATGGAAAACAATAGAGGGGAGAAAAATACTAAAGAAGGAAGTACAGAGATATCGGACAAAGGAAGGGAAAATACAAAGTTGAAGAGGAAACAAAACGAGGTCGACGATAAAATGACAGATTTCTTGATAATGTTAGCACTAAGAATCAGAAAGAAGAAGATCCACAATTACATTTTTTAAAAGTTTTTTACCCTTTAATTCAACGCTCAACACAGATGAAATATTAATTTCAAAGGTCGATTGCATTGTTGATTGCCTTGTGCTAAGATTTTCAGCAGACATGACACCTAACACAGTGCATTTACCTGGTTGTATGACACCAATTCAATAACTACAGTTCTACTTATGAAATCCATGATTGAAATGGCAAACAGTTTAAAGCACACCAATTTAATTGTTATCAAAGCAAACAATTGCTTTTTTCAGGATTTTTCTCCCGATTGTTACATTGAATGACTGATTTGAGTTTGTTCCAACCCTTTGAATACTTCTCTAAATGGCTATGTCTGTGAGGTGCTCATTTGTTATTAACTTGTCAATATTAAAAAAACTTACAATAGAATAAAGCTTCCTATTATTTCATGACAAAAAGTAAAATTTATTCGTGTGATGCCTGACATTTTCAATTAAATATTATTTTTAGACATGACTGGCGCTAGAGTGCCAAGAAAATATATTTATGTAGATGCTAGCTTATAACTACAGTCTAATTATTTATCGGAATAGCCATCATAACGTGCAATCTTTGGATTTAACTTTTGATAGAACTAAAAATAACAATAATAATATGGTAGAGTTATATGAATGTTAAACGCATACACATGTTTGTATTTTCGATAAGGCTCTGCCTATGGAAATTGTTCTGTTTGAAAAGATATGGTTTTATTATGATCAAATCTATCTACTCATTGTATTACCATACCTTAGTCACCCCTGACCTAAATTAAATATAGCCCTGTATGTTGGTGTCGGTAAAAACTCGCGTGCTTGGAATAGTCATGTATTTACATAGTCGCTTATTATAGGGTTTGAATCAACAGTGGGATCGTAATACTGTAAGAGGTCCATACTTTGAACTTTATTGTCCTGTTGAATTGTTTAACAATACTTCAACGTCCCTACAGGCTTACATGAATATTTATCAGGCCAATCATAATGTTATAACAAGACGTGTTCTTTAATTAACACTCTTTTCTTGTCTCTCTCGCTTCTGACCCAAAATAAACAAACTTTAATCCCCGTAGGATATTTGGACTTACCTCTAGTAAATACGTCTACATAAGATTATGTGAACACAAATGATCATTGGATATATTTTTTTAAACTTTTAAACTATTATACTACAACATAAACATGACGAATTCATTAGACTTTACTTTATAAAATAACGGTGGTAGAATTACTTAAAGCCTTTTTTAGGAGATTGGAAATCATGTTAAATTTGAACTTTCTACACACAAAAATATTTAACTATAAAACTTACAGACAAACTTAGCATATATATATATATATATATATTATTTGTCATATTTGATTTATTTACAACTTACTTACTATATGGCATTAGGAACTTGAAAGTTCATTGCCGCATTTACTAAAGTACACCCCTATCCCTACCCTGAGCTTGTTATATCCAGTCCACCTCACTACACCCTCTCTCTTTCAGGTCCATTATAATGTTTCCCAATGATCTTTTACCATTGGGTTTGCCAGTCAGTACCATGAACACAGTTATAAATTTTCCCATTCGCGATAAATGTCCTATCCACCGTAATACACGAGACTTAATTAATCTAGCAATTTCTTGTGATGAGTACAGAGTACGTAACTCATCATTATGTAATCTCCTCTACTACCCAGTAGCCTCATATCTTTTTGGACCCATTGTCATCCTAAGCACCTTGTTTGCGAACACCCTAAATTTGTTTTCGTTATGTAAGTTAAGAGACCATGTTTCCCACCCATAGAGAACAACAGGTAAAGTGGTTGTTTCTTACATTCAGAGTTTTACATTCATTGACACAAGGCGAGATGTTAACAACTTACTGACCAAGTAATAGCATGATTGCCCGACTGTATTCGTTTTCCACTTCCCCTCTAATATTATTATTGCCAGTAAAAACTGTTTCTAAATTTTTAAACTCATTAATTCTGTCAAATGATAGTTTACGCAATATAATCTCTAAATTTTCGTCTTAGATCTGTGTTATTTATTTAATAAAGATGATAATAATTATTATTATTACTATTATTATTGTATGTGGTAATTTAACCATATTGTATCTTTCCATGACATAATGTGTCATCTTAGTTTAACATTTAGAGGGTGACCTGGAGGTCTAGGGGTAGGGTGTCAGACTTATGTGATGGGGGTCCGGGGTTCAATCCTCGGTCCCGGCCCAGATTTATCTGATTGCCAAACCCTTCCTTCACCTTTGTCAAGACGTGTATTAAACAAAACTTGTGAATGTGTTGAAAGCCAGGCCTTCACGTTGGTTCAGATTCCACGTTAAACTGTAGGTCCTCCATTTAATCTTACAATCACCCTACCATTACACATCAGCGTAAGTGCGTACAGCCCAAACGGGTATTAAGACGCGGTGCTAATAATAATATTAATAATAATTTAACATTTAGAAAACAATGTTGTGTAAGTTAAATCTACAAATCTGATAAATCACAAGAAATTATGTTTCAATCAAATATTTATATTTTCTTTGTGTTAGAATTTTTTTATTGTAATCTTCTTCTTTTTATACTAAATTCTCTTTTTGGTTTGTGTTTCTGAATGGTATCAAATTATTCATATCTTCAAGTAAAGCCTCTTTTTTAGCTGGAGCAACTTTAAGAAAATCTTAATATACATTTTCAAAAGTTTCTCCGTTATGAAAGCTTGGTGTTATCGAACTGTTAGACAGATACGAGAACAAATTTAGAAGAAAGAGTAGGAATAATTATTAGAAGTAAAAGGTATCTGATATAAGATTAAGGCATTTGGTTTTTAAATTAATGGTCTGTTAAACATTGTAGCGACTGGCACAAAGTTGTCATACTCATTTGGTCTAATTTGATAGTGACGAAGAATTTGGGGTTTTAATCCCAGTTGGTTGTTTCGAGAAGTTTTCCTATAAATAATTTATAAATCTTCCAACACGCAAATGCAGCTACAGCTTTATCAAAACATAACTATGACTAATGAGTGTGTGTAGTTTTTTTAATCAGCGCAATCTTAGACCTACATCTTTCATTCTTAGCCCTGCATCATACTACCCGTTCGGGGTATACGCTTAATTACTAATAACGCTAATGTTTTTAAGGATTCGGGAGCTTATATTTATAAGAAGTGTACCAGAATTTGCGTAGAGAGAGAGAGAGTGGACAACCATGTTGGAAAAACCACACTCAGTACAACCTATCGAGATTCGAAACTCGATTTCCCCGTCATTGACAATCTAGGAGGCGTACCACCTGTTCCGGCTATATTCATAAATGATAATCATTACTCTAACGGTGTAGGAATGAGGAAGGAACTAGCTTACAGGTAGTCTACCCAAATTTGCGTGGAGGGTGAGTGGGAATCCATCTAGGGAAAGACACCCTCAGTGGATCTGACCGGGATGTGAACCTCGATCCCCCTGTCATCAGTATACCGGTCTAACACGAGTGCGATGCCTTAGACCAGGAGTCTTCAACCTTTTAAGGTCCAAGGGCCAAAGTTTCTGTCTCTTGTTGGCTCGTGAGCCGCAATAGTATACCAACAATATTAGGATAAAATCAATATTATTATTATTATTATTATTATTATTATATCATTTTTCCGGTGACCTGGTGGTCTAGGGGTAAGGTGTCAGACTTCTGTGCTGGAGTCCGGGGTTCAATTCTCAGTCTCAGCACAGATTTATCAGATTGTCAAACCCTTCGTTCCCCTCTGACAATACGTGTATGAATCACAACTTGTGAATGTGGGGAATGCCGGGCCTCCACCGTGGATAGGATCTCATGTTAAACTGTAGGTCCTCCATTTCATCTCAAGACCACCCTACCATTACACATTAGCGTAAGTTCGTATAACCCGAATGGATAGTAAGACGCGGTGCTAATACTAGGCTCATTCTTAGACACTTATACTCACACTGCGGATTAGGATTTATAGTAAAGTATGATCTCTGTTGTTTTTTTCCTTGTTTTTTTCATAGTAGGAGGTAGTGTGATTTGTCTCGTCTACTAGTGATGTCATTTACTGGTTCAAAGTACACTTCAGTGGCATAGTTGGCTAACACGCTAAGTTTTATGTTGAGCTAGACAGCCGAGGACGGGGAGATCAAGATTCCAATCTCAGTCGGGTAGACAATTTTTTCCCCCCTATATGGTCTTCCACTCTCTCTCAACGCAAATGCGGGCTAACTACTTTTAAATTAAACCTTCTCCTATTACTAACCCATTAGCGTAATTAGTACTTAAATTGGTGCTAGATTATTATTTATTATTATTATTATTATTATTATTATTATTATATGTATCAAAACTCAATAATTTTCTTCACGTAAAAAGCAAAAATCGTTTATAAAATAACGAAAAATACGAATTTATTTTATTAGTTGATTAGTATATATTAGTATAGATATATTTATTTGTGTATACAATATATATTTGTGGTTGTCATTTTTTATCTTGAAATAATTGCATATTGTTCATGAGCCAGAGAGCTGCAAAAAAATGTTATCGCGTGCCGCAAGTGGCCCGTGGGTTAAAGATCCCTGTTTTAGATGATTCGGCCACTGAAGCGGGTTGGACGTGTGTAATCAATGTTACTATCCAAATATTTACACTAATGACGTTGGGACGAGGAAGGTATAATGTATAGGAAGCGTAACCGAAATCGCATGGAGAGAGAGAGTGGACAAAACTTTTAGAAAAACCAAAACAAAAGCTACTTATTACACCCGGTTAAATTTGGAAGCCAGATCTAACCGTCAGCGGGAAAATCAGACCTGACTGGGAACTATGTGGTTGGGAACTATGCGATGTATCCGGTAGAAAGGAGGGGGGCGGGGGGGCTCATGCAGACGTCCTGCTCGGATAAGCGAGCTGTGACAACAACGAACAGCGCAGTGGCAGATTCAGGGGGAGCATTGGGAGTGATCGCTCCCCTCCCTTACACACCCACCCATATAAAATAAAAAATATTGAGTTTAATATCTTAATGTTGTAAATAATGTTTGACTAACTCCTCGCATGTCCCTTATCTCCCACATTACCTAACCAATAACTCTTTCAACTTTGCTCTAATGTGCAGAAAAGAAAGTGTCTTAAAACTTAAACTCTCCAGTGAGCTTAGTATGATAACCAATTATTTGTCTTAAAAAAAATTATATATTTCATATTAATACCAACTAAAACTTTTAGGCTCATGAACATATTTACTACCTCTATTGTAACAATTACTTATTTCTATTAATACCTACTAAAACAGTTTATGCCCATGTAAATACTTATTACCCATATTGTGACAGTGAACTTTTTGTTTTGAATTATTTGTATTATTTATTACAAATTTTATAGTCAAAGTTATTATTGTTTTTTCTTTTAAGTCCTCTTTTTATTATTATTATTATTAATTACTTTATTTTTATAAACTAGCATTATTATGACCATTAAAATTATTATAAATAAAAATCTTTACTAACTAAAGTTATTAAATTTATACTTGATCGAGCATTAGTAAAACCATCTACCCCCGACAACAGGCCCTGGATCCGCCCTTGGACCAGCGAGAGGTTCTCAACCGGCCCCCCGTAGAGTAATTTAGCCGCACATCTCTCTAGACACCCTTATTTGGGTTTTCACTTATGTTATATTTCTTTACTACCGTACTACTACTACTACTAATATTTTTTTTTGTTTTGTTTTTTCAGAAGTAGTAAGACGCGGTGCTAAATATTATTATGATTTTTAATTCAGAAAACCTTTCGTACAATGCAACAAACCGTCACTTTCAGGTTAAGATGGGGATATGGAACGCAAGAAAAGGTAAAGTATTTTTGCAGTTTCTACAGCAAAATATTTTTTTACCAAAATAAATAAAATATTTCTCCAGCAGAAAATTATTTTAATTATTATTATATGTAACGCATCTTAATTACCTTTCGGGTTGTACGCACTTACGCTAATGTGTTCACGTGCCCATCGGGTACGGTATGGGTGCTAAAAAATCGAACCTTAACTTTTATTCAATCTTCAATACGCACATACGAGTACATTGCAATGAGATAACATTTTAATAAGATAATTATTATAAAAGAATGAATGTGAAAATCCCTACATTTCACAAAAGCTTGACTTATTTATTTTGCAACCGCCAACAGCCATGCCAACTGTAAAATTTTACTTGACCTATAAATAAATGATGGTATTACCTCATAAACATTTTAAACCATCAGATAAATACCATGGCGACACAACTATAGCTCCCATAGTTCCGTGCATTTGACGGAAGACACCACTAATAATGAAATATATTTTTCAAGACCACGCCCATAAATTGTTTCAGCAATGGGATCTTCTCTTTAACAATGGACTGATGTGTGTGTGTGTTTTTTTCAATTACGTTCCGAAACAACACAATGCAACTTCCGTGCATGCGACGCGATAATTGAAATGCGAGCGTTTCCTACGCAGGCATCCGACTAGGCCATCCTACAAGTATCGGTTGTGTAATAATCCTGATAAACTTAGACATGTTTACGTCATTTGTCTGATGTTTTGTTTGTGTTTCCCTATCCCCTCTTGCTCCTTAATAATTTCCCTTTCCTCTTCTATTTTCTTTTTTTCCCGTTAAATGCCATTAAAATATCTATATATTATTATGCCTTTCTCTCAACTTTATTTAAAACGTTTATTGTTTATATCTGTTGTAAGCCGATACATTTTACATTCATATTTTATAAAACATTAATCTGATTTATACTTTATAGTATTTAAAAAACTTGACTATATAATATTACTCTTTCTAACCACTAAGAACAGGACTTAGAAAAATAAATAGTTTATTACAGAACACTTAATATTACACATCCAAACGTAACTTTGGATATTTACCATTCGAATAGCAGGACGAACTCTTAAACCAATTTATAAATATCTTAGTCGGAACCACTAGGAATAGAACAAGTTTCACCCTTTGATTTGTGATAAACTAGTCTAAATAAATTAGAAATGAGGACGAGTTATATTTGGTGACTATTGATTTAAATTAACAAAACTTTTGAATACTTGAAAAATTAAATTTGTGATTAAAATCACTTGTGGATTTTTATCTTTAATTTATTTTCCATCTTTTTATTTGTTCTTTTACTATAATTAGAAACTCCCATTATATTTTATATAACCTTTATTAAGAACCGAATCTTACTATTTATTAATTACACAGATGTGCTAGGAATTAAGAAGATTTTTAATTTATTATTCACCCTTTGATTTGTGATAAACTAGTCTAATAAATTAGAAATGAGGACGAGTTATATTTGGTGACTATTGATTTAAATTATCAAATCTTTTGAATACTTGAAAAATTAAATTTGTGATTAAAATCATTTGTGGATTTTTATCTTTAACTTATTTTCCATCTTTTTATTTGTTCTTTTACTATCATTAGAAACTCCCATTATATTTTATATAACCTTTTTTAAGAACCGAATCTTACTAGTTATTAATTACACAGATGTGCTAGGAACTAAGAAGGTTTTTAATTTATTGTAAATGCACCCAGATTTGCGTAGAGGGAGAGTGAAAAATCCATTCAGGAAAAAACCTCAGTCCAGCCGACCGGGATCGAACCCCGATCATCCATTCCTTGGGAGTTAAACTATTTTTATTAATCTGTTTTAGTGCCAGTGCTTTGTATACAAGTGATTTATAGTAAATTTTAACTATTAATAGTAAAATAACCAAACGCCATTTATGCATTATTTAGATAAAGAGAACACACTAAATTTCACGCTAATACTTTCTCGTCCTTTGCCGGTAATTGATTTTTTTTTATCTCAAATGAGTATTCAGACGCAAATGAGTAAGGATGAGGAGGGCTGTTAATAATCAGAAATGCATTCACACCAGAGATTAAAAAAAAGTCTAGGAAAACCTAAGTGATTAATCACATCTGAAAAAAAAACCTCCAGTGCAGAACAAGTATTTGAAATTTTTGATTATGTATTATCAATGGTGACCTCGTAAAATTTAAATCTTACGCTTTAGACCACGTGGCCACTATTATGGGTACATCAATAAATAAAATCAATCAAACGAGAGTTTCGTCGTAAGTGACACTATGACATATGGTTAATACAGATGAATAAAGACAAATCGTTTTACAGCTATTGGCCTCCCAGAAGTGCAAATACTAATCCTATTGCCTTTGATAGATCCATTACCGTATCCTTAATCATCACGACTAAACTCTGTATGTCATGCTTTGACTAATCAGGGCGTTTGAAAATTCTTTAGACGACACTCAGCCAATCAGCAAAACTTTCATAAACATAAACATGATTTTGAATGCTTTGGCATTGTAAACAGCTCTGGTGATTATCAATTACTTTAAATTTATATTAAAACAAATTGATATAAAATGACTTCCTAAAAATGTTAAAATAATATTAGTCGTGACATACTATAAACATATAAATAAATTAGGAAATAATTGCTAAACATATCAATGTTGTAATCAACCTAAAAAGTAGCAATCTAGTGTTATCTTGTATTAATCTGTGACAAACTGTATGCATAATACTTTTTTGGTCAAAGGAGCATAATATCCATTAGCGTCATGCTGGTAGCATGATGGTAGCTGCTTCGGTGGCCACGTGTACCAACGTGCTACTATTGTAGTACACCATTATTATTATTAGCACCGCGTCTTAATATCCGTGCGGGCTATACGCACTTACGCTAATGTGTAATGGTAGGGTGATTGTGAGTTGAAATGGAGGACCTACAGTTTAACGTGGGATCTGAACCACGGTGGAGACCTGGCATTCCTCACATGNTCCACACATTCACAAGATGTGATTAATACACGTCTTGTCAGAGGTGAAGGAAGGGTTTGGTAATCAGATAAATCTGTGCCGTAACCCAGGATTGAATCCCGAACTCCCAGCACAAAAGCCTGATACCTTACCCCTAGACTACCAGATCACACAAACCTGGTACACCCAGCTGGTATTAAAACCTCAATATTCGCCGTACTAAAAATATAGTATATTGCGAATTTGACGCCTTAGAACGTTTTACCACATGAGCGGGTATCAATCATACAATAAATACACTAACTTTTCCATTCAAATAATTAAATGTTGGAGATTCAGATAAAAAAAAGTTCCAAGACATTATCTAAATTTAAAATTATGATTAGAATAAGTATTTCAATATTAGAACAATTGGGTGTAAATAAGATTAATTATTTGAGATTTTAGAAAAAAAGAAGGGCCATACATAAATTATCTATCCGTTTAGGCCTACCAATGTTTTTCTTTCTAGAACGGATTAAAATCGTTAAAAAAAGGTTTGACTGTAATGCGATTAAGATTTGTTTCGATCGTTTGATTCCTTATCAACTGAAGTTAATATTCTGTTGAGGATTATTCAGCCTTATCACCTACACGCGACTCTCCCCTATGCTACGAACATCTAACATGGCACCCCCGATCCATTAAAGCAGGTGAAGGCGCCGCTCCAATCTCCCCCCCTCCCCTTCCTATTCCTCGCCCTGGCTTATCAACCGTCGCACCTCTTTATGACGCACCGCGCCACGGAGTACCGTGCGGGTGGCCGCGGGGGTGAGATGGATGCAGATAGCTTTGAGAGAAGAAGGGTTGTACAAATGTAGACCCCCTCTGAGTGACTCGTCAGTGCTCGGCGCGCTTTTAAGGAGTCAGTGTAGGGAACGCGATTTAGAGGTAGTATATTAACAGATTTTATATCAAAACTTTTTTTGGGGTCAAAATAAATCAAATAGTTCTCCAGTTTAATTTTCTTGACATTGTGAGCTCAACAGTTCTTACTATTATTATTAGCACCGCGTCTTACTACCCGTTCGGGTTGTACGCATTTACGCTAATGTGTAATGGTAGGGTGATTGTGAGATGAAATGGAGGACCTACAGTTTAAAGTGGAATCCTAAACACGATGGAGGCCTGGCATTCTACACATTCACAAGTTGTGATTAATACACGTCTTGTCAGAGGTGAAGGAAGGGTTTGGCAATCAGATAAATCTGTGCCGGGAACAGGGATTGAACTCAAAAGTTCTTGAATATCTGTCAAGTGTGTCTTGGAATTTAATGGCAACTTTGTCTCTTCAATTAAAAAGTTTCTTATTTATCCATGACAGATATTTAACAACTGTTTAAATAACCATATGAAGAAAATTAAACTCTATGTTTCCACTGGAGAAATATTTTACTTATTTTGTCAAAAAAATTGCTATAAACGCTGCTGAAACACTGCCGTTGACCCACCTTCCCCACACTCCCCCCATAAAGGTTTACTTTGTTGTTTAAGATCCCATTTGGTTGGTAACATTGGTCTTAAATGAATTCAATAGTCTTTGAACTTGCAGTAAGCCAATTCATTCAATTCTTCTTGTAAATCAGCTGACCAAAAACGTGGATTTATCATTCTGTCTGTCCCCCGTGTTCGTCTGTTTGTCCTTGGGCTTGGATACAAAATCTTATGAAAACTGCTCAAGCAGATCCAGCCCGCCAAATGATATTACTTGGATCATAAAAGACTTATCAAATTAACTAATTACGATACCTTTATACATATATATTATTACTTCTGCCACATTTACTATAAATATTAATAAAATAATTACTACATGATAAATATAAAGTTGAAATTTTTGATCTATTATATTACTTTCAAACTGGCTGACTAAATTAAAGATAACAAACGGCCCACGATACTAAAAAGTTTACCGACCCCTATCTTAGACCATGTAATCACCGACAAGAACTAACATGTGTCATTGAAGTGTCTTCATTATTATTTATTGATAAGATATAGCATTATCAAATTTTTGTCAGTAAATGAGTCTGACACCTTAGTTCAGTCAGTAACGTGTCTGTTTACTGAGCTAAAGATCCAGGGTTTGATTTCTGGCATGAACCAAAATATCATCGTTGATGAAATGTGGGTTTCTACTGTCACAATGATAAATTAACGGGTAAGGGCTGGTTGTTGTGTCTGTTCTAGATTTATGTTAGTGCATAAGTCGTGTACTGATTTAATCTGTCAGTTCAGAAAGTGCGCGTTAAGTTAAATACCTAAAATAAATGACATGTCAATGTGAAGCACCCCTGAATTTTACCTCTAGCCCCCTTGAACACCTATTTTATTCTCGCCCTTATTTTTTACCTCCCCTCCGTCTCTTTTTTTCCCCTATCCTTTATCTCCCCACCCTTCTCCCGTTTTGACATGCACACGGCGAGTTAAGATAGATCGTGATAGCTTAGCCCTTCAGCGTAGTGTGTTGGAGGCCTGCTTATCGTCTGCACGCACAATAAGCAGGTTTATCTGCAACTAGCTCATTATACATGAGATTTACGTTCATTATTGCCCAAGAGAGAAAAAAAAACATTATAAAATTGTTGCTTTATCTTGGTGATACTTATCGCAGAAAAAAATGCTCTAAAAAGGGGGGTTAGGAACATAAACATAAACTTGCATTTTTCTAAAAACTGTCGTTTACGTGGTTGGGTATCAATACCTGAGGGGATGCGGATATTCTCTATAGCATAATAAAGGTGGAAATAGACCGGATACAAGCGCAGATTGCGGATAAAACAGTGTGTAGTTACAAACGAGTTTTTATTCTTTAATAAATTCATTTCAAAAACAATCAACCAAAATTGTGTGTATTCGTTCACTTGCTGTATAATGAATGTTAAACAAAATTAAACTAACTACAACATGTTTATGTTTGTGTAGTAATTTAATTTCCAATATGCCCCTAACACGTTCGAATAATCAGTTTAAATTATATGATTGGTGACAATTTTATGGATTTTATTTAAATAAGTCAGTCTTTAATAAACATGTATTGAGGTTATTGTTGTTTTAAAATATCACTATAGCGAATACTGACCGAAGTTAACGGATGCCTTTACGCCTTATAAATAGTTTAATTACAGGTCTAGGGGAGCTTGTTCGATAACAGACAACGCAAAAAAAAAAAAAAAGTGTATTATGTCCAGGAGTCATTTTTGACGTTGAATTTGGATGTTTGTTAATAAATATGGTTGTTTAAGTTTAAGTCAATCTGTAAGTTATGTGCTAATTCACCCTTTTGTTTGGAAGCTGAAAACTAAACATATTAATAACCACTATCAATATAATGTTATAAGAATTCATAAAAATCGAATATTAAAAGGAATATTAAAGTTAAGTCTGACCAAGTTGATTATAAATTGAGCATAAAAATAATACAAAAATAATTATTCTAAACTAAGGTAAATCTTTATTTTGAGCCATTATCTCCCCTTAAATATATCCACTCGTTCATAGGACGTTCAATAAACACTATGCGATTGCCTGTACTTTGATTTGGATACGTGTCAGGTATCCATTATATAAAAACTATCCATGAAATCCACTCAACCCCTTTGTCTAAGAAGAAGAGTGGGAAACCATTCAAGAAAGAACACTCAATACACCAATTCAGGAATCAAACCCCTGAAATTTCCGTAGTTGACAAACTAGACTAGATAAGCCTGGCATATAGTCTATGTGCCCATCAGTATTTGTATTAATGCTTAAGTTCTTGATTAATTTTACAAAATACTATACTTTATCCAGTCTATCTAGTAAGGTTGAAATCTTACCTTCCATTGTTACACTATGGTATAGATTATACGATAGGACCATAGTATAATGCGTTAAGGTAGACTGCTACCTTTCAGGGTAAACGGTGTGTACATTATTCATGAGTATAAAAAAGAAAATTATCACGGTAATTTTAAATTTTTATTGAGTTACTATTTGTTGTTGTTGCATTTTAGACTCCAAACGTCACTAAATAATGTCATTCGCGTTTTAAACAAGCATATGGCACGCAAAACAGTTAAATATTTTTTTGCATTCAAAAATATAAATGCAACCTTTTGTAATTTTGATCAAACAAAACATATAAATGGATACAAAACATAAATTGAGCACCAATGGTCGTTTGATTATAACAATGATTTACAATGTCGTCAATTATTTACTGTTTATTAAGTTCATACGTTAACAATCATTTGCATGAGTACTGTATGGAATTATAAATAGAATCAAGGATTATAATTCATTTATGGAATCGTGTATAACTATTTAGGCCTTCACATGAAATATTTCGGATTCCTAATTACTGATTGCTTCATAATCGGGTGTATACTCATGAATATATATTTATTATCATATCAGTAAGGATTGGTGTGCACTTATTTTTTCCAGCCCATCTTGGCTCTCCTAATATTTAAATTGATAGGATAAGTAAAAGGCAGATAAAATTTAGGAGAAAATATACCTGTATTAACTTAAAGAAGGACTGGGAAATCATTCGCGCAAAAACACTTCTGTATAATTAGCCATGATTGAAACCCCAAATTTTTCTACCAAGTCAGATAAGACGAGAAATATGTCTTCATACACATGAGCACTGGTGAGGGCTAGGTGATTTTTTTTTTAATTTACTTCTTATTTCATACACACAGTCAAAAGTTATGGCAAATTGAACAGATCCACTTCAAAAATTTACCGGGTGAGCTACTTTTAATTGTTCCTAGATATAGAAAGCAAAGTGTGTTATAATTAAAGTGTCCGGCCGAATGTATATTGTGTTCGCTCTTGAAGAATTTAACAGTTTAGCTCATGACTTTTTATTGAAATATATTTATACCCTTTTCTTTCGAATTAAGCTACAAATTAATGCTTGCATAGTACATAGTTGACTAAAGTTTAAAATACAAGAAAATCAATTTTGAAAATGATCACAATAAATTTGACTTAACTAAAGTTAATGATACTAAAGTAAAATATAACTGTCCCCAGTATAGCTCTAGATACTACTACTACTACTACTACTACTAATAATAATAATAATAACAATATATGCGTGTGTGTTATGTTGATAAATAATTATGGGAAAATCTTATCTTTTATCGGCTCAGGTAAATATAGTTATATTAAGAATCAAATAGCCAACTATATTAATTATGCTTTTGGTGAGGTTTACTCCATCTAGATATCATATTCTGAAAATTGAAAAGTGATGCCTGGACACGGGAATTTAACCCGGGACTTTTGGCTTAGTACGCCAATGCTCTGACCACTGTGGCTGCGTTATTTGATAGCTCTTGATTTAATAAAATCACACATTTGTATCTGACGATTTCCAGACGTCCATCATAGACTCTGCCTTAAAATATGAGTGAAGAATGAGCATGGGTACGAGACGATTCCTAGATAGCTCAGTGGCGTACTTAGACAAAGGTCCTGGGTTCAATTCCCATGTCCAGGTGTCATTTTTAAATTTTCAGAATAATTATATTAGGTAATACATTTAAAAAAATATATTGTATGCATTAATATGAATTTAATATAATAAAGTTAAAAAAAAAGTTTTAGGTTTGTCAAGATATACTCACCACATTCTTTCTAAAAGCGTTAAAAAATATTTAAATATATAAATGATTTTTTTAAATTGTTTCATATTTTTAAATAATAGCTATATTTATGGTTTTAATCTATGTCAACGCACGAGACTAAGACCAACATAGTTTTTTATTTAAATTATCTGGGTTATTTAACGTGCACATTCGGGACCGATTGATTATATCAGTATACGACTGATAAACTAATTTAAATCAATGACAGACACAACATCCAGTCCGCTGACGTTAATTGATCATTTAAACAAAGATTAAGTTCAAAGCCATTCCGGGAATCGAACCCGGAACTTTTAGCCCAGTAAACAGACACGCTATCTACTGAGCTAATGTATCGGACGAGTTTTCATTATAACGAAGTTTTGATTATTAATTAATTAGTGATTAAAACTAAACCAGGCTCATAAAATGTTCTAAAATAATTTGTATCGTCAAAACTTGTACATACCTTCGTGTTGTGTGATCTTTTTTATCGCTTTTGAAAACCGTCCCAACATTTCCAACTCATTGAACTCGTAGATGATAAATTATGGCAATCTCGCCATGTTTAGGAACCAAATGAATTTACAACGGATGCAGGAATAAACAATTTTTTTTTCTTGTTTTAAATACGAACTAGTTAGAGGCTGCCTTTTTTTAAAAGTATTCTTCATGCACGTAATGCAATCATGTTGCCAGGGTCAGAAATCTGGGTCATGGCACAATGTATGTAATAAACCTTCTATAATTGAACATCATTTCATAAATGTATTATTTAGGAACGTTTTAAAAATCTGTTTTGTGTGTTTAAAAAAAAAAGTTTAGTAAATTAGTTCAGTGGGAACTTCACCCAACCGGAAGGCGAATTAAAAATGACGTCGATCTTGGTGGTTGTGAGATATAGTGCTTACCCCAAGACCGGATGTTTGTGGGTTTAGGCCCAACTGAGATAAACGGATTTTTCTTGAGTGACAACAGTCCGTAGCACAACTTTCTTTGAAGGGAATTGAAGCCGTCGGTCCCATGTCAATTATGGCATGTTAAAGAAACCTGGAGGGTGTATGAAAATATCTTTCCCGGCAAAATTAATGGGCTCTTTCTCTCTTGCTCGTAGACATTCTTCTGTGGTTTTATAATCAGTAGTTTAAGAAAAATCATGTTTAATATCTCAAATAAATACATAATTAGCAATGATGCTGACTCATGAGTTCTGGTGGTCTCTTTCCAACGCGTGATTTATAATTGTATCTCAAGGTGCATTCTAAGAAATGTTACCTTACTTAGAATTGCCACTATTTTGTTACTGCAATATTTCCTGTGTTTTCCTGGTTTTATAAAAATAATTAATTAATTTTCACAGACAACTTGAGATAAAACTTATAAACATAAAATTTAGTCTGGGGAAATAAAAGGGCTCGTTTCAGTAGTTACTAGACCCGTTGTTTCACGCAATGGAGGGAGGAGGGAAGTTTAGGGGCTGGGGGTAAACAACTAATGTTTTATGCGCATGCTAATTTGTACGTAGCTTACCCGTTTTGGTGGTTACCTTGTCTAATGCGTCACTATTGTAATAGTCTGAATTACCAATCACGAGGAGATCCGGGTTTGAATATCAGTCGGGTGTAGAAAGGGTGATTTTTTTCTTTAAATTATTTTCTATCCTTACCACACGCCAATACGGATACATTTGCTCTCTATTCTATCTTAATCATTCTTAAAACATTAAAGTAATTAATGTAAGTTTGTTTAACCTAAATGGGTAGTGACGAGGTTAGAAAAATAATATGTTAATTTTTACTTGTATAAAAAGGTCTACTATTTAAATATTTGAAATAAATGTCACCTGCTTCAATGGCCGAATGGTCTAATTTGTCACTCTCGTATTAGACTAGCCTGCTGATGACAGGAATATTGGAGTTCGAATCCCCATCAGGTCTACCAAGAGTGGTCTTTTATAAATTGTTTCCCACTCATTCCACGAAAATGAGGGTTCATAAAATATAAAATGCTTCCTTTCTCATCCCTACCCCATTATAATAATTTTCATATAAGTGTATAGCCTGATCAAGTAGTAAGATATGGTGTTAAAAAACTTATCTCCAATTAATTAGTATTCCAGTGTTTGACTTACTAAATATGTCATAGTGATTGAAGGGAAATCAAAATAAGATAATATTTTTGCAACAATAATGTAATAGTTTTTTTGACCAAAAAACATATATTTTTTTTTAAAAATAAATAAAATGTTTACCTCAATAGATGCGATTAGTTTAATTTTCTACACATGTTATTTTCAACAATCCAACACCTTAAATCGGTGGATAACGTGACTGCCTACTGAGCTAAGGGTCCCTGGTTCAATTTCCGGTATGTCCAAAAAAATTATCATTGGTGAAGTATGAGTTTACTCTTACACAGTGATGAGTTACCGGCTAGAGATAGGATGTTTTGCCTGCCTTAGCCTTAAGTTATATTATAAGGCATATAAAGTTACGACGTACCTAGCAAGCCGGCAGAAAAAATTATGACTTGAATAAAAAACTTATCCAGGCTATAGGTTGTAAACAGTAATAAATGTAAAGTAATGGTATTATCAACAGCTCTGGAGTTCAATCCTCGGTCCCGTCACTGATTTATCTTATTACCAAACATTTCCTTCACCTCTTACAAGACGTGTATTAATCACAACTTGTTGATGTGTGGAATGCCAGTCCTCCACCATTGTTCGGATCCCACGTTAAACTGTAGGTCCTCCATTTCATCTCACAATCACTCTATCATTACACATTAGCGTAAGTGCGTATAACCCGAATGGGTAGTAAGAAGCGATGCTAATAATAATAAAAGTTCTGGAATATTTGTCAAATGCAACATAGAATTTGAACATACACTTTTTTAAACAAAGAGAAAAAGTCCTGTTTAAATTTCATGATACCCATGTACAATATTAAAGAACTATTGATAAATACTACGTGTAGAGAATTCAACTTAGATTTTCTACTGAAGCATTGTTTTATTTATTTTTGTCCAAAATGTTTTTACTAAGACTGTAAAAAATTACGTTTCTTCACCTTAAACGAATAGGACTCAATCCATTTAGCACAACACCGCCTTAGTTATATTTTCTCTTGTTTAGACTATTTATTTACAACTGTAGAGACCAAACCATTAGTAACTGTCAACATGAAGCGCTGCATGCTAACGATGGTCTAAATATATTTCAAGAGAAACACCAACATATATGGATGTGTGTACTTTATGTTCGAATAGACTCTAGACCGTTTGAAAGCCGTACTAAAACCCATGTGTCAGTGTCGTGTCTTGGTGTGTCACCAGGGCAATCAAAGCTAGTTTAAACTGTACCTTTAATATGTTCTCATCAATCAGTGAAACACTCACTGTTCAGGTGTCAACAGAAATACATTTCCCATGTGAGGTTTTTGTGCAGAGACTAGCTATTTTTGGTCAAATGGGGTCGAAGTGGTTAAAAAAAACATAATTATTAAAAATACATTTTTAACAAGCGACGCTTACTCAATCTACACTTCACGCCACGCCATTGTCACGTGTCAGTAGCAAACGAGTTGGTGAATTGGGCGCTACATCACTAATCAAAGCGAGTATATGTTTATTTTGAGCTGTCTGGGTAGGGCATTTATTCTGTTTGCAATGGTTACTTTGCTAAATTCAGTTGTACGTTTACTATGAAGTATATTAACCACTCAATTTACATGGTAGGTTTATATATATTTCAGTTGTACGTTTATAGACCTAATAGGTAAATTGAGTCGTTAATATACTTCATAGTAAACGTACAACTGAATTTAGAAAAGTAATCATTGCAAACAAAACGACTTAATTTACATGGTAGGTCTATATAATAGCTATATAAACCTACCATGTAAATTGAGTCATTAATATACTCTATAGTAAATGTAAAACTGGATTTAGAAAAGTTATATATATTTATATATATTGTCTACATATTATATATATATACACGCACGTATTATATATATATAAACCTACCTTGTAAATTGAGTCGTTAATATATTTTATATTAAACGTGCAACTGAATTTATAAAAGTAATATGTATATATATGTATATATATATAAATATATATTAATAACATCTAAATTGAGTCGTTAATATACTTTATGGTAAAAGTACAACTAAATTTAGAAAAGTAATCATTGCAATATATATATATATATATATATGAGACCATCTCTTTAGTCTAGTAGTCAGTGTTCCTGTTAAGCAATGTGTCTAGAACGAGATCAACCCAGCCTAGTCAGGACAATTAAGGATACACTTGAATAAGTTAGGAGCAGCTTCAGTCTAGAAGACTGAGATTAACATCCTGAGGGAGGTTTCGTTGTCCTCACCACACGACACCCTCTATTCTAAAATGCTAGCACTATCTTCGCCAACACGTGGTAGCCTCAGTCGGTATAGATCGCATGCGGGCCAACGCCATGGAGTTTATATACATACACTAACTTTACTCGTTGGGGGCTCCTCCCCCAAATCCCCGGTGAGTTATCTTTGCACGTGGATGTAAACTAATGTAATTCCAAAACAGTTTTTTTGACAGGTCTTGCCGTTTAGCCACAAGAGACCTCAAAAGTATTGTCCTTAGCGACTTTAAAGTTGCTCCACCATTTTGATTTTCTTTTGGGTGTTAAAAATTAAAAGTTTTAACTTTTTGGAATTTTCCTTTTGATTACAGGCTAAAAGCATATATTAATTAATATTTAGCACCACTTCTTTCTACCAGTTCAGACTAAACTTACATGTACGTATTCAACTTATGTGTTGAGGATGAGTAAGACTGAATTTATAGAAACTGTACCCGATTGAGTGGAGAAAGAGTGTAATGACAATTAGAACCTCCCCCACTCAGTACGTCATATTGCGATTCGAAACCCGATAATCCGCTCATCTTCAGTCCAGTCTATTGCGAGAGTGACGCCATAGACAATAAGACTACCTACGTTGGTCCGGTCCTATATAGGCACACAACTTACACACTAACTTTATTTTAGAACAGACTATTAATTATTATTCATCATTATGAGAGGGAAATCATTGGTTTCAACAAATGTAAAAAAAAAATCAACACACACATCGGTAGTGGTTCGGCCTAAAAACTCACTCTCACAACAGATTTAATATCCATTGACGGGAATGTCAAAGCTCAAATATCGGTCGTGTGTATTGAGAGTAGCTTAAATAATACTGATCCTCACTAACTCACTCCGCTAATGCGAGTACATTACCTTTAAATGTTACCATCATCATAATTACATCATTAAAACGAATATGAAGCTCCGACAACTTGGTTGAGTTGGTAGTGTGTCTGCCTACTGATCTAAGGATACCGGGTTCAATTCCCAGTATGGCCAAAAATTTATCATTCATGAAAATAAGGGCTTACCATTTTACATTTATAAATTGACTTGCGGTGACTGGATTATGTGTCTGTCCTAATCTAAAGATGTATTATAAGGCATATGAAGGTATGACAGGCCTAGCCAGTTGAAAGTGGAAAAATAGATTGTTTTGAATTAAAAAAATGGTCCAGGCCATAGCCTGGAAACCTTATTGGATATAAAAGAAAGGTAAATATGAGGAAATTCTGGATGTGTAGTAAGATGCGGTGCACAAGTAAAAGGTAATTAGTTTGACTGCACCAGGGGGCTTTTTAATAAAACTAAAAGTCTACAATGTAGAATTTACCAGTGAATGTTCTATAATTAGTTAGTATGAATAAAAGAAATAATTTGAATTTTTAATTCTAGTATACTCGGATAAAATATTCATAAGTGATCTGTTTTATTTACTGATGAAATATGAATAATTAAGATTTTGTCTCCATTGTTGCACAAATCAAAGGTAGAAAAAAAAATGGTTCGGAAGTCCGCACGGACTTTCTTGCTCTAGTGATTAAAAATGGAGATATTTACTCAAAACTAGTAATATATGTGAAACGAAATAATATACACTAGCAAACCCAAGCATAACTTCTTCTGTATTTATTTAAAACATTTGTTGAGTCCCAATTTTAAATTTTATCATTTTATTATTAAAGAATTAATGTCCTCATTTGTATCTTAGGACCGATAAAAATATAAATATTGTGTCTACAAGGGTCAACACTTCGTATTAAAATATCAACTTCTGGTTAAAATTTTCAACATTTTATTAGGTGTTGCAAATATTTATGTTATCGCATTGCTATTAAATTATTCATTTATAAATTTTGACCAATAAAAAATGTAAATATTGACTATTGAGTCTAAAATGGAGATAGATCATTGTTGTACAAACATTTCTACTAATTGATTTAAGGAAAAATAAACTTTTTGAGATACTTACTTATATTTAATTACTTTATGGCATTGGAGAATTATTGCGTTAAGAATATTTGTAAGGAAAAGTAATTTAAAATCTTAAATAGTTTCGGAGATGTGATAAACAATTTAATTTATGCATCAGACCGGAGCCCTTAAAGTCATTTTACCGAAATATTGAGAGTAGCCATTTGGTTTATAATATTTATAAATGTTTTTAAATGAAATTTAAACAAAATCATTTGAGCCGATTTTTAGAATATAAACTTTTTCTCTTTTTGCCGCTCAGTAAACTACCCTTAATTTTAGGGTTAGATGTCCAATTCTAAAAACTCCTTGGAGTAACCCTATGAAAATCCTAGATACCAAGATTTAGCCCGATTGGTAAAATAGTTTAGTCTCTAGTTTGAGAGACAGACAGACGGAAGGAAATTCAAAAACCACATTTTCGGATTCTGGGGGTCAAGAAACGTAGAGATTCATCAAAATCTTGAGTTCAATTCTTTTGATGATTACAATCCCCTCTCTACCTGCCAGGTAGTGAGAAAGTAAAAATGAAATGAGGTACATTATATAATTTTTAGTTGTTTTTGGGGCTCAGCATACTGTAGGGCACTGCTTGATTTAACTTTTCTTGAATTTATTAAGATTTTGATTAATTTCTTACAACAATAATGTCCTACTTCTTTTATAAGTTTCTCAATTGTCAATTAACTGATTTAGACCGTTAAAATGTGACCTAAAAAATCACCTGCAGTCCTAATATAAGTAATAACCTCATAGGTCTATAGATATAACTTGCTTTGTTCGTTGGATGTTCTGCCCCCACACCCCCGGTCAGTTTTATTTGCACGTGGATGTAAAATAATGTAATTCCAGAGCCGTTTTTTGATAGCTCTTACCGTCTAGCCACAAGAGACCTCCAAATAAAGGTCCACACCGACTTTAAAGTTGCTCCATCATTTTGAATTTTTTTTGGGGGTCAAATATTAAATTTTTTGGAATTTTCCCTTCGATCACAGGCTAAAAACTATAAGTTTGCCAAATATCAAGTTTCTAGCTCATCTGGAAGTGGATAAACATTAATGTTAATAAGTGAGTCAACCATGTAGCTTTATAGTAGTATAAGATAATAATAATAATACATATATTATATAAAATGTTTACACAGGTGTTATACTTTTTAATCTATTATACTGGATTAGGTATTCACAAATAGCCCATTAAAATTGCACTTGTAAATTGTTATACCTATGTGCTGTAGCCTTATGAAACATATTTTTCTCATTTAATACAATTTAGGTGACCTGGTGGTCCAGGGGTAAGGTGTCAGACTTCTATGCTGGCGGCCAGGGTTCAATCCCCAGTCCCGGCAAAGATTTATCTGATTACCAAACTCTTCCTTCACCTCTGATAAGATGTGTATTAATCACAACTTGTGAATGTGGGGAATGCCAGGCCTCCACCGTGGTTCGGATTCCACGTTAAACTGTAGGTCCTCCATTTCATCTCACAATCACCCTACCATTACACATTAGCGTAAGTGCGTATAATTCGAACGGGTAGTAAGACGCGGGGCTAATAATAATAATAATACAATTTAAAAGCTATTTCTATTGTAAAGTATGGACTTGTAGCTTAATGAAACATATTTTTCCCATTTATTACAAATTTCCAAATTAATTATTTTATAAAGTGAAGACTTGGAGATTTATGTTTGAAACACAGTTTTCTTATTTATTAAATTTACAAGCTATTATTCTCTTGTAAAATTTGGACTTGAAAATTTATGAAACGTATTTTTCTCATTTATTACATTTTATAACTATATCCTTTTGTAAAGTGTAAACTTGTAGCTTTATTAAACATATTTCCATTTATTAGAATACATATTACAGTAGCCAACTATAAGAAGAAAAATACATTTTTCGTAAGCCTAGCGTACATGTTCTGTATCAATTATTATACTACTATACAGCCACATGGCTGACTCACTCACTGACATTAATGTTTACACACTTCCAGATGAGCTAGAATCTTGAAATTAGGCAAGCTTATAGCTTATAGTCTATAACCGAAGGGAAAATTCCAAAAAGCTACAAAATAATTTTTTTTAGCCCCCTAAAATATTCAAAATGGCGAAGCAACTTTAAAGACGGTACGGACATTTCTTTGGAGGTATCTTGTGGCTGAACGGTAAGACCTATTAAAAACCGGCTCTGGAATTACATTAGTTTACATCCCCTGGCAAAGAAAACTCACAGGGGGTTAGGGGGCGGAGCCACCAACAAGCAAAGCTAGTATCTAAATACAACCCGCTTTGCTGGTTGGAGGGTCTAAGGTGCTTCTCTCACAGTAAACGGTGATGAGGAAATTGAGGTTAGAATCTCGGTCGTGTGCACCGAGTTTTTCTCTAATATGGTTTTCCAATCTCCCTCAACAAAAGTGTGGGTACACTTTTTCTAAATGTAGCCTTCCTAATCCCTTAAACTATTGGCATAATTAGTACATAAGCGTAAACCCCAAATGGTTAATAAGACGCGGTGAAAAAAATATAGGCCTATATATATAATTACCTATAAGGCTAAAATTATATGCAATTTTTTATTTACAAGTGAGTTTTCGTGTAAATTGTAGACTAGTAGCTTTACGAAACAGGCTTCGGATACTGAAATCAGAAAATTGATGAAACTGACTCATTACTGAGAAAACTAAGTTATCAGACGTCGAGTCTCATTCTGTGTCAGGTAAGCATTGAGTAATACATATTATATATATAAGTTTACCTTCCTAATACTTTTTTTCTTCAATTAATTTGTTTGTATCACCAATTCAGTAAACAAGCCCTAAAGCCTGGGCAATAATGTTAATGATACTTTGCGCGTTTGTTTTGATAATATCAGTAATGAATGCAAAAATAATTCCGTGTCTAAAAAAAAAAGGTAATTACTATACAAAATATATCGCAATCAAATACCAGTCGGGCGTCCACTATAAATTGTGATTAGGGGTTGATGAGTGAGGGTGGTGGGTGGGGTTAGGTGGTGAAGGTAGAGGGGGTTGGCGTGATAACCAACGTTACTTGACAGGTTGCGCGTCAATTGTTACAATCACGAAAGGTTGGTGGAAGAAGGATAGAGGGAGTCAGGTGTTTTAGCGAGTGGAATAGTGGGAAGGGTTGGGGGTCTAGGGGTTGGTGAGAGGGGTGATCAACCTTGACAGATGTGACAGAACTCTGGTCAGGCATCAGATAGGAGCGGTCTAATGGGAGGGAGAGAGGGATGTGTTAGGGCGTCAAACGGGGGAAGGTGAGTGCGTGTGTAGGCTGGTTGTATACTTCGCTCCCACAATGCACTAGGGTTTGTTTACAGAAGCAACGTAGCGAACGAAACATTTTTTTTTTGTAGAGAGTGGAGTTGGGCAGGACTGGACATGGACCTATAAAAGTTTAATGAATGAACGAGCCTAGCTAGCATTGTTTGTTACGCGCGCAAATGTGATAAGTTTTTTTGTGGGGGTGGTGGTGAGGGGGGGAGGGAGGGAATTGTGTGTGACCAAGCTACAAGATTTGCATGAACAATAGTATTATATACGTTGCTATAATATTAATATAAACATGTAATTAAAAATATTATAGAAAAGGGAAACATCTACACATACAATTTTTATGAACATTTGCATTGCCTCGTAAAACAATAGTAAATAATAAAGAATTTTTAAACGTAAATGAGTATTAGTAGAAGAGAGAGAAGTGTGTGCGTTAAGGTTAGTGAAAATAGTAAAATAGCTAATTTTTAACAATATTCTCTGTGGAATGTCAATGTAATAGCTATAAACACAAGTCAAGCCACCTTCAAACAAATTAATTTTTAGCAGGATCACAACAAAACATATTAAGGAACTTGAGGTTTTTTTAATAGCCTAAAAACTTCTAAACTGACTTTATCTTAAGGTGTGGAAAGGAGCCAAAGTATTTTACAGTTTTTATAGAATGGAAATTTGTTGGCAAAAATAAATCAAATATTTCTCCAGTAGCAACACAGAGTTTAGTTTTCTGCACAAGCTAATATCAACAGATCTTGAATATCTGTCATGGGTGTCCTGGAATCTTGTCAAAACTTTCTCTCTTTATTTAAAAAGATTTTGACCAAATTCCTGGACATCCTTGATAGATATCCAACATCTGTCTATATTAGCATGTGCAGAAAACTAAACTCTATGTGGCTACTGGAGAAATATTTGATTTATTTAGGACAAAAAAAATGTAATGCTATAAAAAATGTAAGATTACTTTGCTTCCTACTGCCACACCTTAGAAATAACTCATTTTAAGTTAATTCCCTTCAAGTAAGTATTGCCATTAAAGTTTGTGTTTTAAATCCTTGTGATTCTGTGAAGGACTTTCGGTGTATGTAAATACTTCTCAGCACTGCTCTTCTCGCTTGCTTGAAGATCCACTTACATCTCCACTTCTAATACACCTACATCCTACACCAGCCTACTGTGTAAGGTTCAACACAACCCCTTACCCTTCTCCACCCTTACCACGTCTTCCTTTATCCCCCTCGTTAACCCAGCCCAGCACCTCCAACCACTCTTGTCGCTTCTATATCACGCTGGTGAACTGTATCACGTGACATGCCTGGGCTAGCCGAAACCAGCTGCTCTACCTGATACCACCTCTTCCCGGGCGCATCCCAACGCCATGTTTTGACGTCTCGAGCGCACGAACTAAGGCGGTAGTAGAATAACCGATGTCTTTAAGGCGTCTATAAAGGCTTTGGCGATGCAGGGACTCACTTGCGGCGACCTTTCTTAATAAACCTTGACAAGATTACGGAGGGGACAATATATACGTTATATGTGGATGAGAATATATCCATAAAAGTAATCTAAATAAGGTTGGTAAGGAGGAGAAGATAGAAAGCTATTTGAAACATTTTTGTGCTAAAAGTTTTTTTTTAACCGTGTCATACTAGTTGTTCGAGCTATACAAATATTTACTAACTACGCAAATGTGTAAAAGATGTGGAAGGTTGAATTTCTAGAGGTGTAATCGTATTTGCGTGAGGACAGAATGGAATACTATTTAGGAAAAAACTCTTTTATACACCCAACCAGGATTCGAACCCCAATACCCCCGTCATAGGCATTCTAGTATGTCTTATTTATGGCAGACCATGAAAGACACCAGTAAACGTATGCATAAACACTATTCAAACATTCATCCAGGAAAATGTAAATTAATTATCTTTGTTTATTATTATTAAGTCTAACGTATTCTAACAGGTTGTTGATGAGGAAGGAAAACTAGAATTGCACCCTCTTTAGCGTGGAGAAGTGACAAGAAAATTTAAATGAAAAATCAACCCTGGTACATTATTATTATCATTAGTACTACGTCTCACTAACAATTCGGGTTATACGCACTTACGCTAATGTGTAATGGTAGGGTGATTGTGAGATGAAATGGAGGACCTACAGTTTAACGTGGAATCCGAACCACGGTGGAGGCCTGGCATTCCTCACATTCACAAGATGTCTTGTCAGAGGTGAAGGAAGGGTTTGGTAATCAGATAAATCTGTGCCGGGACCGAGGATTGAACCCCGG
>CABFOW010001030.1:154617-167452 GCA_902141385.1 Timema californicum
CAAGGTGCCCACTTGGCCCTAATAATTTTTGTATCGCAAATAAATAAATACGCTGTAGTATTGTCTCATATAGACTGGTCTATCAATATTGTGATGGATATCATGTTTCCTTTTGTTAAAATACTTGCGCAACTTGAATTATGTAAAGTTGTTTACTTCGAGAATAACTTCCAACAGAACTCATTATGATATAATGAGACCATTTATTGTCATCTGTGCTATTGTCATTTAAATGAATAAAACTGCCCAATTTGTTGAATTTACATATTATTATATTTTCCATTTATCTTGTTTGTCAAGTTTACCCTCTCCCTATATTTACCTTTTATGGTCGGGTAATATTAGGACACAGGGAGGGTGCAACATACTGACTCAAGACTTTTTCGATTTGAAGAGAAAATCCAGATAAGTTTTCCAACTATTTCCAAATGAGCGATCACTATTATTTTTATTCTATAGTTTTCAAACTACTTTTAACTTGTAGTTGTTTATTGTAAAATTATGATCAGATTAAAGAACCTTTACGTTTAGCACAAAGTATTTAATAAAATATAAAATTACCAAGAGAATAAATTTTTAAGAAAACATAGTTTATTTATTTTATTGAGCATCCTTAAATATGTTAAAACAATGTTAATTAAAATATGGTTGATTTTCAGTACATGTAGAAGAGGAGGTAGAGGTAGATATAGGTTTTAAATTCAAATTAGGGCTGGTTGCTTGGGCTAACGCAGCAGAATGAAGACTTGTTCGGATTTCTGTTATTCGTCTAGAAAATTGGTGAGATGGAGCTTGAGGTAAATTGTTTTAACAGCGCTTTTCTTAATCCTTCTCCATGATAGTGTAGGTGCACTTCCTCTGAAACTGACTTTCCCACAAATTAAGTTGCTTAATTTCTTACACCACGAATTACTACACATTCATACATCCATATTTAACCACACAAATGGAATAAAGATGAGTAAGGGAAAATTTTGAATAATATATCCTTATTTATATGAAAAGAAAGTGGGAAACCATTTAGGGAAAACCTCTTCAGTATAGCCATCCGGGATTCGAATACCAACCTATTCATCATCGAGAAACAATACTGGACGAGTTTGATGTTTAGTCTGATTGCTCAATGATAATTTTCTTTTTAAAGCACCGTGCCTTCTCACTCATTTAGGGTACTTGCTTCGCAATGATCCTGGTAAGCATTTAAATTCACCCCCCTCCCCCTCTTGTGTTAAAACACAACATTGTAAAAATCCATCATGTCAAAGCTTAAGAAACAGTGGGTGTTAAGAGATTCTTAAAGCCACAACATTTGATCAATCCCTTACAGTCGAGACCTTGGAAAGGCTAAGACATCTCGTGATGAAGAACTAATGATCGAGCGACTTTGTAAACCGAGTGGGGCATAAAACAAAAGAAAGAGTCATTTCCTTAGTAAAACTTGGCTTAAAGCCCATCTTTCATCATTTCATTTATCAAAGCGCCATACCGTTCATCTCAAATGAAGATGTTCCCTTCATGCTCTCAACAACACAGTTCCGTTTAAGTATGCCGAGCTGGTTGGGGGTCAAAGGGGTGGGAGAGTAAGAGAGAACCCGCTCCCCCCCCCTAACAAAACTTTTTTTGGGGGTAGAAATGGAGAGAGCTGAGAAAGGAGAGGGTCTAAACAAGTGGCACAGCGCTTCGGCGACAGCGCCAGACTTGGTCTTGGGAGGGAGGAGGGTGTCTGCACATGAAATATGACAGCTGCTACCGGGACACAAAACTAACCTCTCTTCTGTCGTCGAGGCGCTTGGCGTCTTTTCTCCCCTAACCCTTTCACCCCCTTCTCTCTCTCTCTCTTTACTCGACTGCAAACATACCATTACGAGGAAATGATCAGTTCTTCACTTGGCAGGCCCACACACAAGTGTGTCTCATTCTCCAAAGGCACCAAGTGGCCAAAACGTTAAAGAGAACTAAACATAGGTGGCGTTAGTGTAAGTCTAGTTTACATACGAATGTAATTAATCAACAGACATAACGGACGAAGGTGAAGAGAGGCCAAAGGGAAATAAATTGTTTGAATGTATAAAAATAAAGTTTCAATTTTTCAAGACAATAAAAACTCTCCCTTTGCCATGTATTTTTTTTACTTGTAAGATTACAGCTTTGACGTTTAAAAATAACAAAAATTAATCCTTAAATAATTTATAATTTTCGTTTATGGCCATATTTACAAAAGGCATTATTTCTTTCAGAAAGGCTAGATCTGGTTTCCTAAATCCTTGGCATTAAATCAGAAAACTGCGACAATTTGCATAGAGCGCCGTTGAAAATGCTCTAGCTTTACATTTTTACATATATTATTTTAATGTATTCAGCTCAAAACGTAATGTTGTGTAGTGATATAGAGCTCTTCTAGTATCATCCAACTTCATTTTGGGGTAAACAATATTTTGAAACAACAGATCACTATTTAAATAATGTGAGACAACTTTAAAGTCTTCAATGAGTTTCAACAATCCAGAAGGTGGACCATTAATTTAATTTTATAAACTGTTGCCTATAAACATTACTGTGGATTATACGATCTTCTAAGACAAACGATGGACCGAATTGTTTTGACTTGACGTTTAATGCTCGCATCAATTGGCACACTAACAAAAGTGGCATTCTTACCTAATTTTATTTATTTTTTCAATGTATTTGACATGCAAGTCATTGTAAACTACATTATCTGTATAACTAGCTCTTGGGAATATCGTGTAGCAATATAACTATTTTGATTATTTGATTTATTTACAAGCTATTAATAATAGTGTTATTTTTGCAAAAATGAATACAGAAAAGTTTCGGATACTTGAAACGTCTACGAAATGACCTTTTTCCGGAATAAAGGTAGTTTAATATTTTCTCTCACATTTGATATTTTTATGCTTTTACTTTTTTGTAAAAATAATACAACTTTCTTAAGTACTATCTTCATAAATATGAAGATAGTTTACATTAAATTGATCACTTTTGTTGAGCATAAAAATAAAGAATAAAAAACCGACTCTGTTTGAGATACAAAGAAAAAAAAATACAAACGTAACGACTCGGATACCTTGGACACAAAAAAATCTAGGTCGTATAAAATATGAGGTATTTTATATTTTTATGTATTTCTAGAGTAAAATATAGTCACACGGTTCTTTAAGAAGGCTATATATTTCCCCTCGAAGACCAAATGTACACCTGAGTTCCACGTAAGAATGGTTTCGGGTGTATTTGATCAGTTTAATTTAGAAAATATACATGCATTGTACTGTTTATTTTTGATTAAAGGTAATTCGACCATCAAAATTTTATTGAACAATCTTAACAAATATTTAACTATAGGCCATAAATATTTATTCAATGATTTTCATATTACATTGTTAAAGTAAATTAATTAACGTATGGGGCTGAAATCTAGTATATCAGCTGACTTTTAAACATTTTAAAACTACAAAACGAGCTATAAATAGATTGAATAAAACTTCTAAAACATACCTTTATAAGCCAAATAAAAATTATCTAATATAAGTATAGCTCTCTTTAAAATTATAATATGAAAATAATGTTTAGTTTTTAAAAATCAGACTTTTAAAATTAATTAGTGATGAAAAATTTACCTACGATGCGCAAATGTTCATAATGATTCATCATTTTTTTTAAATGTATACTGTTTGTGTGATTATAATATTTGAAGGTGTATTATATGTATGTTTACCTTTAGCTAATATTATCTCCATTACTAGGATTATCTACCCTCTATTTCAATAATGACTAAATAAATAGTACAATGTTAACCAATTTAATTAAATTGAAACCCGGTTCGTTAATCACGAAGGCTAAACATGAATTTTATATGATCTGGTTTGCCCTAAGTGGGGAGTACGATAAGTTACAAAAATAATAAAGTTGAATTGTAAAATTTAGAAAATATATTGTTTACAAATGAAAAACACAGTTAGTGAAACCTATTAATAAAAAACATTTTAAGGAATGAAAAGGGTGCTGACAAACCCCCTTTATAATATTTTGAGAGTTGTATTCTGATTGCAAACAGCCTAGATTACAAATAGGGAAAAACTAGTACAAATTGCGAACACACCCAAAAATGTTATGTCCACCTAAATAACCAATGTCCAGATTGCGAACAAGTAAAAGAGCAACTCGCGGGAATTAATTACTTCGTGAGGGTGGTGACACGGGTTGAAGGGGTTACTGGCAGCACCCACCGGCTCCCGGGGCTTTCCTCCTGACCAAGCTTACCCCAAACTTACTTAGCCTAGCCTAGAAATACTAGTGTATGTAAATTAGTTAAACTAAGACTGACGAGGCTGAAAGAACGTAAGACTAATAGGCCCCAGTAAGCCGCTTCTATTATTAAATTAGGGGTGGGATGGTATAACAACATGGCATATCCTCAATCTGGACTCCTCCCCATAATATATCAAAAATCTCATGTTTGCAATATGAACTGTTCGCAATCAGGATGCCACCATTTTGAGTCTCGTTGATATCACATCAGCATGGTATGGTTCCAAGCTCTATTATTCTTAGACTAAGACCAGAATGACGTTTTACTAGACCAAACAAATAATACAGGGGATAAAAGATAAAGTAAAATTTTAACTCAAATTGCGTTAGTCTTTCTATATCTTTGACAATAATAAGACTTCACTAATGCACTTAAGACTATGGTTAAAATAAGTCTATGTCATATTAAAAGTAAAAAAAGTTTTTTTTGGGGGGGGGTTTAGATATAAAAGCTGTTGATTTCGGAAATGTGTGTAAACTGACTTTCCAACTTTCCCCCCTGTACCTATCAAATAGCTCGTTACCACTAAAATTTCCCTATTGCGTAAAACTTGAGTTCCCTTCCGTCTGGTATTAACCATGATAAGCCGACACCTTAGCTCTGTCGGTAGTGTCTCTCCATACAGAATTAAGGGTCCAGAGTTTGATTCCTGGCATGGCCGAAATATTTATTATTGGTGAAATGTGGGTTTATCCTTTTGCATTGATAAATTAACGGCCGAGAACTGGATTTTATGCCCGTCTCAGTTTGAAGTTAGATTATAAGGCATATGAAACTATGACTGGCCTAGCAAGTTGGTAGTGAAAATATATGGCTTGAATAAAAAATACTGACCCAGGCCACATACTGGAAACAGTAATGGATGTAAAGTAAAGTTATCCATGATAGATACACTATACACCAACCTAAACTAAACACTCGATAGCCATTGAATTAGTCCCATGCCTTGCAATAATTGTAATTACATTCAAGTCAAAGAGTTACATACAATAGGCGTCGTTTCAAAGCCAAAAACACTCAAAAGTCAACTTTCCTAGTTGTACAGTCAAAATTTCATATACATAAAATTCATTATCTGACAGCTAGATAAACTACTAAAATTACTTTTCAGGTATTCCTGCGTCAAATCATGGGATCTTCAGCATTCCCATTAAAAAATTAGCGCAAATAATGTAGTTTATTTTAGCACCACGTCTTACTACCCGTTCAGGTTATGTAGTTAACTACATTAATTATTTTTGGAATGAGGAAAGATATATATAGAAAGTGTACCCGCAATTACATGGAGGGATAGTGAAAAATGAATTTTGGAATAAACCCTCTCAGTACATCCAACCAAGATTCGAACTTCGATCTCCCGCCCCGTAATTGGCAGTCTAGTCCAACAAGAGAGTAGCGCGTTAGACTACGTGGCCACTGAAGTGGGTAGTAAAATGTTATAGTAGTAAAATGCTATAGTAGTAAAATGTTATCAATTTTTAACACACACAAAAAAAAATTGTTTGGAATTTTAAAAAGCCTAGTAAAATTTGACATTTCTCAAGTTTTGTGTAATTTTTTTGTCAGAATAAAGCCCTCTAATATACTTTTATTATATCAGGAGCCGTATCACGGTAACACCCATTCATTCACTGAATGACGTTAATATTATATGTATCTTCAGTCGAATTTTCAGAGGAAGAATAGTTTTAAAAATACAAAAAGTTGTTGGGGTTAAAATTGATAAAGTTTTCCAACATTATTAGTGTTATTTGTTAAATATTATTGATAGTATCTATAAAAAGTTACATCTGCATATTACATGACTTAGCATATGAATATGTGAAAGAAGATTTGGTAGGTTTTATAGCTGTCTTTCTATGAAAGTTGGACTTTATATCTCTATTGATTGAACCATTAAAGACTACACTACACCCCATTTGTGAATTTTCTCAGTTCACGAATCGGGAAAATTTCCGCTTGGGACTGGGCAGCCCCAATCCTTACCCAATTTATGAACTGAATGAGTTTTTACCCAGTAAGTAAAACTGGCAAGCGAAGAATAGATTTGGTCTTTAAGTTAGTTAAACTTTTAATCGTTTTCAAATGGAAGGTTTGTTTAATTTAGTTTTGGTTAGTTTAACATAATATCTTAAACGAATCTCAGTTAAGCTTGTAGTAGATAGTTCAATTATCTCCAATTCATGAAATGGAGAGGCGTTAATGTGATTTTTGCCCCGTTTATGAAATGATCAAGCAAAGAAGCCAGTTCACGGAATGAGCGGTTATTTTCCCAATTCATGAACGGGCAGTTTCACTATTGGGGCTAACGTATACATATAGTCTCCCACTTCTTGCTTCACGTCCAGGAAATACCATTTTTAACTATACTAATGATGTAATGATGAGAAAGTTAGAGTTTAGAGGGAATGTACCCACATTTTCGTGGAAGCAAAGTGGAAGACAGTCTAGGAAAAAAAATATCCTTAATACACCCAGCTGGAATTAGAGCTCTAACATTTAAAATATTGTAAGCCAAAACAAGATGACCCTGACATTTATTTCACACTCCTGCCCGAAGCGTGTTCTAATACTAACCTAAATATCAAACTTATATTCTTAAAAATATATAGACCGTTTATCAGCGCATTTTATAACTTTTATAAGATTTTTTCCCACCTATTTATTCTCACACAGTGTGAGTGTATCGAGTATAAAACTCGGCGAGGGATAAAAGTCGGTACCATCATAAGTCTTCATAATTCCAGAAGAAGCGATGAGTGTAAGGTAGAACCATTAAAGAGGTTTTTACCTGAAGATTTACGGCGCGTACCCTCGGACGCTGACGCCAATGCTTTGGTGTAAGGGAAGAGGATGGTTTGAAGGGAGCCACTGCGCAAGGATGGAAGATGGTGGAGGAAAGGAGGGGTGTCGGGTGGAGCGTCTCTACACCGAGCGTCATCTGTCACTGGGGCGTCGCCTTGCGTTCCAGACTTACCTTCTGAACCAGCAAGAGGAGAGGGAGAGAGGATGAATAAAAACAAGAGGAGGAAACTAGACTGAGAACAATCTTTCAACCACGCGCTACAAAATACTTGGTCAAACTTCTTAGTGACAGCCTCCATATATAATATCCCATGGATACAAATGTAGAATGTACGTCAGGCTGTGAGCCTTTATTCATTTTTTTTTAAATTCTATGAATAACTAATACCTGCGTTGGTTTATACGTGAATAAACCTTGTTTGCTCTGGTTTACTGGCTACTTGGAGGTCGGAGTTCGAACACGAATGCAATTAATGTGTTTTTTCTAAAGAAATTTATTTTTAATTCCACGAAAATGCGGTTATAATTACTATCCATGCCCTTTGACACAAAAAATCCAAATATGCTGGGCATATATTAACAGGGACACATAAAAATTAAAATGATATTCTTAACTAAATGTTTCTAAATAACTATTCCACCAAACCATTACTGAATCAGCCGTATTTTTTTTATAACCTAGTCTTACTACCCGTTTGGTCTATAAGCTTATATACTAATTACGCCAATGATTTGAGAGATAAGTAAGGTTATATTTATAGGAAGTGTACAGTCATTTGCGTGAAGGGATAGTTTAAAACCAGTTTAGAAAAAATAGTAGCCCGACCTAGATTAAAGACTCGATCTCCCCTTTATTGGCAGTCTATTATAGATAAAAAAAATTAAAGGAATATATTATTAAAATGTACTTTGATATACGAAATAAATTCCAAGCTTTTCTAGTCAGTTTGCCGGTGATGTTAAGGTCATGGTTTGAATCCAAACCAGGTGTGCTGAGGCTATTTTATCCTAAATGTTTTTCCACTCTTCTCACACGAAAATGCGGGTAGCATGTAGTTCCTGTAAGTTATACCTTCTTCATACGTACCCCCTAGAGTAATTAAATTGCGGGTAGTGATACTTGGTGGCTACAAACGACAAATAAATAACAAATGCAGATTAATTAATTTGTTAATCTTAAACAATAATATCTTTCACCTAATTAGAATAAACGAAAGTTCTTATTGATATTCATTATTTGTACTACCCCTCTTAACTCATGGCGTTAAACGTAGTCTCATTATAGTACAGCAAATTTGAAGTTTGTATGTATTTAAGTTTTCCAGAGCAAATATGAAACACTTATTTCAAAATGTGATTATTCTCGGTGTGTTTTAAAACTTAGTAAAAGTCTAGTACAAAAGTAGATAAACTTCGTCATGTTTTACACCGTGGGGTATACGTGTATTAATACAGTTGGAATCAACTTCCAGAGTAATTGTCAGACCTTAACACATCAAGTCAGAATCACCAAACCATCGCCTTCCCCATCCCACTCCCCCCCTTTCATTCCCTCTCTCTCTATCTTTGAGCAATATTAACATGACTCTGGTACAAAACTTGAAACGGAACAAGTAAAGCTGCAAGCTACACTACTCCTCTATTTTCTTCCTTCAAAGAGAAAGCATTCCATTGGGTGATGTAAGAGAGAAGTGAGGCGATATCTAGAAAAGGAAAGAGTTTTTAATGAATTGATAAGAAATTGAGTAGGTTCTTGTCGATTTTTTTTCCCATAACTTCGACACATGTCCTAATCTATATGCATGAATGGAAATAAACCGAAAGAATTGGATATTTTGGTTTATTACTTTCAACGAAAGATATATTAACGACTTAATTCAAGAGGAAATGATAAAGAGGCTCTTTAACAAGAATTGCACCTACGTTATCATGAAGGGAGAATGGTAAAGTCACAAGTTTAACGGCCTGTCTCACCTCAAAGATATCACGTAACTTAAATAGGTAATAGAATTCGAGCAAGGCATCACATCTTAGTGAGACTTTCTGTTGTCCTTGCTATTCGAAAAGAGTAGAATTAAAAAGTAATTTTTTTTTACCATATTACCCACTTCGGTGGCATCATGTTCTAAGGCAGGGTTATCCCTAAGGCCAAGTCATACTATAAGTTTAACCGCAGGTAAAATATATATTAAGTAATCCCATAAAATTAATATAAGCCTACAAACAACGCTTAGTAAACCATTATTGTTAATAATTATAAGCCTATGTAAATAACTCGCTTTGCTCGTTGGGGGCTATGCCTCCAAACCTCAAGTGAGATTTTTTGCAAGTGGATGTAAACTAATGTAATTTCAGAACAGTTTTTTGATAAGTCTTATCGTTTAGCCACAAGAGACCTCCAAAGAAATGTCAGCACCAAAATTAAAGTTGCTCCGACATTTTGAATTTTTTTCGGGGGTTAAGAATTAATTTTTTTAACTTTTTGGAATTTTCCCGTCGGCTACATGCTAGAAGATAGAAGTTTGCTCAATTTCAAGTTTCTAGCTCATCTGAAAGTGGGTAAACATTGATGTCAGTGAGTGAATCAGCCGAGTGGCTTTATAGTAGTATAACAATTGTACTTTTTATTGAAAGAATATCTATAATTTTACTGCTAAAAATAGATTTATTAATCTATAAAAATGTATTATTAAATTCGTAAGTACACATACTTTCACGTAACAGATTACTATAAATATTTCTATTGGTCAAATAAATTTATAATAAAATGCAATCAAGACTTAAAAAAAAATTAAAATGTTTATTTGAATCATCAAATAATTCACATCTGCCACCTAAGGTTTCTCTTTAATTTGTCTACAGTAGCATGGGCTACACTGGTCTAAGGTATTACTCTCGTGTTAGACTGACCTATTAATGAGAGAAAGATCGCAGTTTGAATCCCAATATGATCTACTGAGGAAAGATTTTCCTACATGGGTCCCCACTCTCCTGCCCCTCAAATGCGGGTAAGTTACCTATATAATGCTTCCTTCCTCATCCCTACGCCCTTATAGTAATTAACATATGCGTATAACCTGATCAGGACCCGATGATAAGAAAAATTATCATATTAAAAAAATTAATAAATTGTTATTCTGGATTAAATAGTATTTCACGGATCCCAATTTCGTCCTTGTCAAATAAAGAACGCAAATATCTACACTTTGATGTGCTTTTGATTTAGAGTGTAATCGTGTATCTAATGTTCCGGATATTAAAATAATAAATACCAATTTAGTCTTTGGAGGTTAAATCCCCCCTCCCCTTCTTCATATATCTTTTAATATCAAAGTGTATTGACCACTCACCTATCCCTGATCATAAATTTTATGAATAAAAAGAACAATTCAGAACAAAACAATAAATAATTAGAAATTCTATGCAGGTTTATACAAGCATTGCCTGTGAGTGTAATCAGCCCCCCCCCTTCCTAAACTATTTAGTCATTAGTGTAGTATTATTAAACTTAAGTCGAATATAGGAACATTTTCTGTTGTTGATATTTATTTGTTTTTATAAAAAAAAGCTTTGGTAGTTTTTAAGCATTTTAATAAATTACAGATTATTTGATACATTTTAATACGAATCCAACATAATATTGTGGATATAGTAAGCTAGGAGAAAAAAATAAAATAATAACCAGGAAAAGTTTCCTTGTCCCATTTCTCCCCACTCTCCCTTATACAATATCCGTTCTGAGTCAGTGAAAAAGACTCCCCTACCTGTATGTAACATGAACGAAATAAACCAACAGTTCCTCAAATATTCGCTATTCACAACCGATCGCAGTGTTCATATTTCGTAACCCTCTGGTAACACTACTATTTTTCGTTTCTTTACAACCCGCCCACCCTTTTTTTTAAACCTCTATCAGCCCTACCCCCCCACTTGAGAATCCCCACATACCATAGGCCCTTCCCGCAACCCTACTTGTAGGAACAGGACGGAATAAAAGATTTGCTCGCTTCCTCCCGTCAAGCTGTCTAGAAAACCGCCACTGGAATTTTCAATGAGGGAACGAACGCGTGTTAGGATATACAGGGCGTCAGAGAGAGCACGCGGCTTTCAAACTTTCATTTTTATGTTCGGTATAAAGAGACATGACTTATTAAAATTTATAGTTTAAATCTCGGTATATTTTTAATGTATTCCTAAAGAATGACAACTGAACACGAGGATTAGAGCTATACAACTTTGTTTCAAACATGGCAAGGTCCCGGGTTTAAAGCCCCCTTCTAAGCGTAGTTTACCAACATATTTGTTGCTATAGCACCACGTTTTATCACACGTTGTGTTTATAACCCTATATAATTATTACGCTAGTGGGTTGGGGATGATGGGTTGAATTTAGAAAAAATTTAACAAAATGTTCGTGGAAAGAGAGTGAGGAAACCATTTAGGAAAACACTTTAGTACACCTAATCGGGATCGAACCCAGATCATCTTCTTATCAGCAGTCTAGGATAATGTGAGTGTGATTCCTTAGACCATGCATCCATCGAAGCGGGCTTAGACATATACTATTCTGAAGAATATCTGTGAACAGCAGTGTGTATTAAATGTAGTTTCAAAATAGGATTTATTAAATTTAAATTACTTTTATACGGAGCTATCGAACTTTGTTAAGTTTGAAATTTCCCCGACATGTCCCAGTTTTTCAGACAAATATATGCTTTCTTCTGGTATTTTTTATGAAAGGCTATACAAACTACCGTTATTTTCACTATTGTTTTAAAAAAATCCAGAACGAAAAATGTATTCATGTGCTCTTTAAAACATATTATTAATTGGATATTAAACTGAAAAATTACGGAGGGCTACGGTGTTCTTTTACCTCATATTCTAAAAATTAAATTGCAAACATTTTTGAAATTTCAAGAAAAATTTATGAAAGTTTAGACTTATCCTCGCATTTCCCCTGAAACACTAAATTCCTTGAATTTTCCAGGCTTTCCTTGTTTTCTAAGGTTGTATCAACCGTGATATTGTTTTATTTAACACCAAGTTGTAAAACACTAGCACGCTAAGCGAAACGTCACTCGTTAAATTTTCAGGTCCAGGTGTCATCTTTATATTATATTTAATACATCCAGAGAATGTACAGTAGCTCACTACATGGATATTCCCGTTCTAAAGTCAATCCAACATTATTGCTTTTCATATCTGTTTAATTAATTGTAACCCATTTCGGTGGCAACACGGTCTAAGGCTATATTATCAAAATATACTGGTCTACCGGTGACAGGAATATTGGGTTAAAATCTCCATCGGGAGTACTGAGATCTTTTTATAAATGGTTTTCCATTCTCCCTCCACGAAAATGCCGGTACAATTCCTCTAAATTCAATCTTACTCACCCTATAACATTAATGTACTCATACAACCGCGTACAACCATAACTGGTAGAAATAAGCGGTATTAAAGTAAAATTAATTGAATGACTATTGCAATTACAGCTATGTATACAATTCTTTCAACTAATCTGAACAAATGCAAAATTGGTGGACTATATCCCCCCTACCCACCACATCCTCCCTCCACATTCCCTCCCCTCACGTCTTGATACCCAATCGTGTTTCATTCATAAACTAACTACACTAATGGGATAGGGATGAAGAAAGCAGAATTTTAGAGGAAATGTATCAACACTTTCATGGATGG